>JANHGN010004014.1:9949-35889 GCA_024605025.1 Megaceryle maxima | reverse complement strand
CCTCCCTCCCTCTCTCTATTTTTTTCTGTCTTTCTCTCCCCCTCTCCAGAAGGCTGTAGCATTGCTACTAAAAAGAGTAATAAGAGAAAAAAAAAGGATGTGGAAGGAATGTGCTTCAGTAAAAGAAAAGCAGAATAGCTTCTCATTTTCTTAAATGAGTTGCAAAAATACCTTGTTTCTTCAAAATGCTCCCATTTCTGCCACAGAGACTCACAATCACTTTGCACACTGCAGCACACACTTTAGGAGTAAGTATTTCTTCTTGTTTGTTTTTTGTTTTTCTTTTCCAAATTCAACAGCACTATATGATAGATGGACTTAACTCCTTTGAGTTTGCATGGCCTTTCCAATCATCAGCCCTTTGAGAACGGTGGAGGAGGGGCCAGTCCCTTCTCAGCAGTTATGGGAAATGGAGACCGATTAAATCATAGGCTTTGCCTTGTCAGTAAAAATGTAAAAATGTCAAACATGAAAAAAAAGTATTTCCATATTGGGTGATGTGTTTTTGGTTTTTTTTTTTTTTTTTTTCTTCTCTTCTACTCAGCTGTAATTGCTCTAGCAGTATAAGAAAGCAACACAAGGTTTAGATTAGTCAAGCACATTTTTGCACTACGTATATAATAACAAAAAACCCAGACCTGCCAACACACCCCCAGGCCTTGAATTTTTGGTAGATTTTCTAGTAAAGTTCCCTCCACAGTCCTTAGGGAAGACTTCAAGGGTGAACTGATGAAGACATCCCTCCCGTACCATTTGCATTTGTACATGTTGAGCTCCACTGCAATAGCCTCTGTCTGAAATTTGTTCCATTAATGTTCCACTCAGTGGGAGCAAGGACAGCCCCAATTACCCCTGCCCTGGAGCAGCTCAGCTCCCCTCTGTCATGGCAACTTTTCTTGTTGGTGGAATGCCATGTTAGCACCCTGAGCATGCTGTCCTCCCTGCTGCACAGCCCAAGGTGTTGCACCTCTAGTTGCAGAGGTGACCGATCCTAATCTTCTTAGTGCATTGGCTTCACTGTCCTTGAATGTCAGAGTAAGACCCTGAAAAGGGCATGATGTTGTCCGTCCCCTGTCTCTATCCTCTAAAAAATTCCAAGTCAACCCTCAAATAGTTGTTGAGGCAAGTTAATAGGCCAGTGTGAGAGGTGAATGGTGCACCACCCTCGAGTAGTCATTTGAGGTAGGTAGTTCAGAATTTACCTCTTGAGGAGAGAGCTTTCTCTGTAGTGTCTGTAGAAGATGGCTAAAACCCCAGTTTGGGTGGGCTGCTTAGCTTTTACGTGGCTAGAGATAGGAGAGACAAATCTTGTTAATGTTCAGTTGGAAGATGTCAGACATTGCCAGTTATAAGAGCTACTACATAAGCACAAAGATGGCAGATTCTGGAGTGAGAGGAGGGGTGAGGGTGGGCTGAATTGAGGAGACTTCAACTAGCTAGAAAAGCATTTTCCATATGTCAGACCAGAGGCTGCCAGCTTTGCTCATGCTGAATGATACCTTTCCCCATGATTAGTCCCATTGATTTTATCAGCTCTGCTCACAGAGATCGAGACTGAACCATGGTACTTCAGCTCCAGGGAAGGAGCCACCCACTGCTGAGCTACTGCTGGGACAGACCTGTCTCCTTGCTGCTCTGGAAAGGGAGCAAACCGTGACGGGTCTGTAGCTGGCACAGCACATGCTTCCTGCTGCCAGATGCCTTGGGAAAGGAAATGAGGGATCCATCAAGTTCTCCCTTCTTCCCACTTGGGCTAAAGGAAAGGGCATAGTCTGCAGAGGCTATTATTCCCCTGTGTGTGAGAAGCAAGACACAGGACACGTTATGGCCCCTTACTTCTTGCATTGGCATGCTGGCCATGATCTGGCCCAAAGTGAGGTGCTACTCTGCATGAAAAAGGGGCAGAGCCTGGCTCTCAGTGACCAGAAGGCTTTACATGGCCCAGAGCATGAGGTCAGTACAAGCTCCTTGAAGAAAGGTGTAGCAACAATACATCCAGTGCATTTACTGGTGAACACAAAAGCCATTTACAAGAAGGGGGGGTGTGGGGAATAAAAAGGAAAAGAAAAAGGCGTGCGTTTATTCTCAGTGCAGAAAGAGTGTATGTGCCATCAAGCACCCACTGAAAGGCAGAGAATTGGTTTGTCACAATGCACCATTCGCTGGAGGTTTCAGATCCACTATGATATTATGGCTGACGGCTCAGAGACCTTGCCTTGACTACCAATGTAATTGGCATAGCTGGATGCTTTTGATTGAGTTTGAGCTGCTCCCCAGTAAATCTGCTGAATGATTCTGCGGGACCTGTGGGCGTGCAAAGCCCCCATATTACTCACTGACCTGCCCCTCTGGCTTGCTTGTCATGCGATTTACAATAACTAGCACTGTCCTTGTAACTCTAAGGTAAGAAGTGAAAACCCTTTCTTTTTCCCCTAATTGTTCTACTGGTTTTACAGTTACCAAGCTGTAAAGCACCTCATCACTCTTGTTAATTCTTTCTTCCTTTTGAGCTGCCAGTTAGTAATCAATTATTACCCTTGTCATTCATGTTGCAGCACAGCAGCTGGTCACAAGAAGCCTCTGTTTCATTGGGCTGGAGCCAATCAAGTCTCTCCAGCTGTCCCTTGCTGCTCTGAATCATAATGTACAGTACTTGTTGCTTTACAAGTTCCTTTACCAGACTGCTTTAAAAAAAAAAAATTAAAATGAAAAAAAGTTTTTGCTCCCACTTCTACCCCCACATCTGGCTGCTGGATGTTAAAGTAAAATCCCTAATGTGCTTTTTTTATGAGGGGTGGGGGGGAAATAACCTGCATTCGCACAACAGATATTATTGTCATATTCTCCATTTTATGAGATGACTGCATTGTTATAAAGACTGCTGACAGATCAAAGGTTTCACTGGTAAAATGATATGAAAGGCAGAGACATTAACATCCATCAAGGTCCTGTTAGGATTTGCAGAACAGGGGTTCTGGGCCTCCCAAGTGAAACCTAGCAGGAAGGTCTGTGAGCCTGCATAGCAAATGAAAAGAAAACAAGAGAGGGCACACAGAATATTGGAAGAGGTAGTGACCCACAAAATAGTAGCAATTTGAGCTGCAAGGCACCCTGGTTGAATTGCAGTGGAGGCAAACGCTCTCAGGCTTGCTGTTCTTGTTAGGGAGTGATGCACTGTTCAGCATCGCACCCTGAGCTATCAGCTGGGCTTTCAGGTTGCTTTCATTCAGAGTGGAAAACAATGGTACCACCAGCTCTCCTGATTGTCTTTGTTGCCAGCAAAGTGAGAGCACTGCTTGACTACAGGCTTCTGAGGTAAGAAAACTTCCCAAAATACCCAGTTGAGATGCGAACTATCTGGCACCTGGCTTTGGGATATCAATATTATTATCCCATAACTGATGTTCCCTTATTTATAATTTCATCAAAAGGAAGAAGCTGAGTTCACAACTCCACTACTAATGTGGGTATTTTTACTGGCTTCAGTGCAGCAAGTCACAGGAATAAAAGTTTAGGGAACATCTTTCCCAGTTACTTTTTCTCCTCACTGATGTGCCTGAAGGAACTGATCTAATATGAGCACTAAGCAGCAAATCAAAGCACAGTCTAACCCCCGCTAATTACATCCTGTTACAAGAATTTGTCCCTCTGGTGTTTAGAAACCCAATTAGTGTTAACTATATGATGGCCACCAGTGACATGATCTAAAAGTGCGTAGGTTTTATTACCACTGCGGCTCATACCAATAAACCCACCTCTGCCACACTGAGCACAGAAAGCAGTTTTACAAGAGCACTGCACACATCATACGGTGCACCTTTGCCATGGGCTCGGCAACCGCTTTCCCCCAAAGGGCACCATTATCAGCTGTAATGCAAGGCAGTCGCCCATATTCCCTGTGACAAGATCTCAGCTCTTCATGTCCCAGTGCATGGGTGGTGATGGTACTCCAGTACTCTTCATACTGACATGTGAGTCTTGGAAAGGCTAATGGCATGGGATACAGTGCTGTGCAGGTGTATCCCACTTGTATGAGTCAGCACAGGTGTCAGTCCAGGTATAGATCCTGAAGCTCCACAAAAGGTAGCTTTACACTCCTCTTCAGTCTTAGCAGCTCTGCTAAGGGGACTGGATGTCTTTGATATGAAGGCTGTGTTAGGCAATGCTGAGAACTATGGCAGGTAGACTACATTGGGTACCCTAATAGCCTTGCAGGCTGGTTCAATTATCTCCATATGGATGGGTATAGTGCTGTGGAGATGACCCTTTTGTCTCTGTGCACTTTAGGGGTGGAATTAATTTTGAGTAAAGGGCCAGCATCCAGGTGTGTTCTGCTGAGGTCTTCTTTGCTTGTGCTTGGGCACAGAGCTCTGCTGTATGTGGTGCTGTTCAATAGACTCTCAAGAAGAGAAGCTCAGGAAAAGCAGTCTACTTCAAGCACCGAGGGTTTTCAAAGAAAGGACCATTTCTGAAGTATGAAACGACCTCATGAAGAGGTCCCAAAAGGCTTGCTAGTAAAGAGATTTGCACAGCTGTCACATGGACCTTTTGCAAAGAGCTCATTTCCACCCCAGCTAGTGGTCTTTTCCATGGGAATATTTGGGAATCTGGTGCCATGAAATCATGTAGGCACATTGCTCATACAGATTTGCACTGACTGTTGACTCTCAGGGTTTTCCAGGTTTCCTGGCCTCCCAACTTCTTCTCCAAGCCTCTTCTCATAGAATTAGTCCTCAAAATCTATGAGGACCAGCACATGATGAGAAAAGAGGGAGGGCTGTGTGGTTCTGGCTTTCCACATTGTCTCAGAAGAACTGCTGGTCAGACTCCATAAATTCCATCATTGAGGACTTGCCAAGTTTGCACCAGCTATTTGATCGATCTCCCTGCTATTGAACAACAGCAAAAATAAAGAATCTTGTGAAACACTCTAATTGTAAAAATATATTTTGTAGTTACTTGAACTTTGAGGAATGAAATGTAAGCATTTACTTCCATTTTTTATTTCTTTAAATTACAAAAATGAAACTCCTTTTAAAAGAAATAAAACAACACATTTGTTCCAATACAGAAGGAATTATTAAAACTCTCCTATTAATTTTGTGTGGATTTTGGCATGACAATGTTGTCAAAACTGGCAAGTACCAGTGGAAAGCTTAAATTTTGATGAAATGAGATAAAAATATTCTGAGATTAAAATATTCTGTTGGAAAAATTTTGCTAACTCTGCTCAGAAGCTGAGCCTTTGTTTCTGGCTTTTGTACAAATGTCTTGCAGGTCTGTAGGAAGACACAGAGAGAACTAAGAAATAAGACTCACCAACGCAAAGCATAAGATTTTAGGGATTTGAATAGCAGCAGAGCAGGATCTACAAAACTCTAGTTACTCATTTTTATGTACTAATACATCAGTGGTCTTAGCAGGAGAGTGACTAGCTGGTACAGCACAGTGATTCTGCAGCTCCTTTTTCTTTTCCCAGGGCTAACCTGGCAATTTGATGTCTCTGGACCGAGGGACACTGGTGTAGTGATGACATCACTCTGTCTCTTCCCCCTTCTGGCACTGGTGGAGCAGGACTTCTACTTCCAGGTAGAAGAATTTGGTTTACCCTCTTCAACTTATGGACAGTAACACTTGGTCACCACAATCACTGTACTACTTTACCCCGGTATATCTGATGACTTTATAATGTCACTTTAATCCCTTCTTGCTTTGTTTCAGACACTCCAAATGAAGTTAAAGCCTCTCAGTTAGATCATAGTACACATACTGAAATGCCCCACAACAATTCCCTTCCAATTTCTCAAATGATTCAAACCATGCTGCAGCAATGAGGAGCTGTAAAGAGCCCTCCAGGAGGATGCATATTAAGCTTGAAGTATTACAGTTGCTTGGAACTTGTCTTTAGTTTCAAGATGTGAGGATCTAAAATAAAATCTCCTCCAAAAAGCTGGTACTGCTATTGTTGCCACTGAGGTCAGCACCTGTGCAAGCTGAACAGGAGGTGACTCACTGCTGGAATATCACTTTCAGCTTTCTAACTATGAGAAAAACAAAAATATTATCACAGGAGGTGCGTCACTTTGCACTGTACTTCACATTCTCCCATTGCTGTGTGCTTGTGAACATACACAGTTGCTTAATAGTGACATTAACTGATCAGATCTCATTTACACTCTCATTATTCTGGGCTTTGCAGCAGACTAGGGCCATTGTATCACATGCTGTGCCTCACTGCAATATCTCTGTCCCAAGCTACCTGGTACCAGCAGAGTCATGGGATGTCATGAAAAAACTCTTTCAGGAGCCAATGAAGGATAAGTTTATATAATTTGCAGAATAAGTCTTATACAATTACATATTTCTCTGGAAATCCAAGTCAGGATTCAGCTCACGTACCACCAAGAAACTGGACACCTGAGTTATAGATACCTAAAGGCAATAGTAGAAATGACAGTTGTCTTGCTTTTCTCTAGGCATCTCAATCTCAGCTAGCTGTGTAGATTCCCCTTGGATTCAATGAAGAGAAACAAGGACTCCTAGTTTTAGTGTTCTGATCTCTCTCAGATGTCCTTGTTCTGAAAGAAAAAATTATCCCCATCATTATCTCACCTGAAACTATGCATCTCTGGATGTAGTTTGACACTACTATGAGCCTAGCTTTAGAACTTGTAAAGTTAGGTCACAGGCATCACCTCCACAGGACACCAAGGTAAACACTGTGTCATTTCACCTTGTTGGTCCAAGTGTATCAGAAGTTGTTGAGAGGTTAACTCTGTCCCAGCAGGATTTATGCCACGTCAGGTATGGTGTGTTGTTGCTGTCTAGCTTTGTGCTAGGTCATGTATGTGTGACAGATCCAAATCAATACTAAAGGCGATAAACTTCTTAAAGCAGTGACCACATCAGGAACAGCAACAGGGAAACTGATGTTAGACTTTTACTACTACTTTTTGAAGCAACTGTACAGTTCTAATGCTATAGTTCAACTTCTGCTCTTTGTGTGACATTTTGCTGGTGCCAGGTGCCTATCATGGGTATGACTGCCTTGAGAGGGAAGTATTTTGTGAGAGACTCCTGACAATGTATTTCCATGCCCAGAGTTTTATTCCATTCAGTGTAATTCATATAGTGATACCTGTTTCTTTCTTCAGTTAATATCCACACCATTTTTTTTACTTAAATCACAATTTCCAGTAATCTTACTCTCTGCCCTCAGAATTAGAGGTTTGTGGTTAATAACTTCCCGACTACACAAGCTGCCTTATATGCTTTGCAAATTAAAGAGAACATCCCACTGAAATAAAATTTATGTCTAATAAAAGCACAAAGCAAACTATAGAATGGGGCAGTATCCAGATGTGGGACACTGGACTAAAATCTTCTCTTTGTCGGACTTTGTACTGTAGAAATCAGAATGCTGGTGATCATGGGAAAAGTGCTACTGGCTTTTCTCGTCATAATAAGCTAGTCTTTTCAATATAGTCTGGTCGCTCATTCGCTTTATAGCTACAGTTTTCTATTCAGTTTGATCAGCCACTTGGAATTCCCAAGTGTCAGCTGCACAGTTTAAAAACTGCTTTCCAAAGGATAATTATGCAGACCTATTTTTAGATTCTTAAGTACCTGCTTTTAGAAGCAGAAGTGTGGATTTAGGCACCCATCTTAAAAGTGTAGCCCACAGCAATACATTACTATCCAGACTCCAGACTTGGGTGCTAAACTAGAAGTATGATGCTGGGCGCTTGTCCCGTGTCAGTGTCTCTGCATGTCTTGCTTATTGCCAAAGAAATGGGAGCTTACAAACTTCTATCACAAAATGCCTCCACAAGAGCTTGTACAAGGTAATATCAGATTTCAAAGTGATGGAGGTGGTTTAGTGAGAAATCTACCCCACAGCCTTCAATTTTTCATCTCACCTTGGGCTGTAGTCACCCAAGGACTTGTCCATGCTTACTAGGCAAACTCTTGAAATGAGGGAAGTACTCAGAAGTACTTTGGGTTTACCTGATCTTCCTGCATTAACTGCAAGCACCACGAAAATCTAGAAGGAACAAAGCGAAGCTCATTGTAGGAAACCCATGTGTCTAGGATTAGATTAGAGCTTTGGAGCATTATGTAATTCCTAGAAGAAAACAAGATGCCAATTTCAGAGCATCCTTTGCCTCAGTTCATAGCCTTAGTTAGAATCATAGAACTGTTAAGGTTGAAAAAGACCTCCAAGATCATCAAGTGCAACCTTCTACCCAACACCTCCATGACCACTAGACCATGTCCCAAAGCGCCTCATCTACACATCTTTTGAACACCTCCATGGATGGTAACTCCACTGCTTCCCTGGGCAGCTTGTTCAAATGCTTAACTACTCTTTCAGTAAATAAATTCTTCCTAATGTATAATCTGAACTTCCCCTGATGCAACTTGTGGCCATTTCCTCTTGTCCTGTCATTAGTTGTTACTAGGGAGAAGAGGCCAACACCAGCCTCACTACAACCTCCCTTCAGGTAGCTGTAGAGAGCAATAAGGTCTTTTGTCGGCCTTCTCTTCTTCAGGCTAAACAATCCCATCTCCCTCAGCCTTTCCTCATTTCCTCATCCACTAGGTGGGTCACCTGGTCATAGAAGGAGATCAGGCTGGTCAAACACGACCTGTCCTTCATGAACTCATGCTGGCTGGGCCTGATCCCCTGGTTGCCCTGCACTTGCCACATGAGCGCGCCCAAGACGAACAACTCCATAATCTTCTCCGATGCTGAATGCAGGCTGACAAGCCTGTAGTTCCTCAGATCCACCTTCCAGCCCTACTTGTAGATGGGCATCACACCGGCAAGCCTCCAGTCATCTGGGGCACCCCCTGTTAACTGGGACTGCTGATAAATGATGGAGAGTGCCCTGGAAAGCTCCTCTGCCAGCTCCCCCAGCATTCTCAGGTGGATCTCATCCAGTCCTGTAGATGTGTGAGTGTCCAGGTGGCATAGCATATCATCAACCACTTCCTCCTGGATTATGAGGGGTTATTCTGCTCTCCATCCCTGTCTTCCAGTTCAGGGGACTGAATACCCTGAGGACAACTGGTCTGACTATTAAAGACTGAGGCAGAGAAGGCATTAAGTATCTCAGCCTTTTCCTCATCCTTGGTGGCAAAGTTCCCCTTAACACTCAATAAGGGATGGAGATTCTCCTTTGCTCTCTTTTTGTTGTTAATGTGTTTGTCAGAACACTTTTTATTGTCTCACACAGCAGTGGCCAGACTGAGTTCTGTCTGGGCTTTTGCTTTCCTAATGTTCTTTCTGCATGCCCTAACTAAATCCCTGTACTCTTTTAGAGTAGCCTGTCCATCTTCCAAAGGAGGTAAACTCTCCTCTTTTGCCTAAGTCCCAGAAAAAGCTCCCTGTTCAGCCAGACCAGTCATTTCCCCCACCAGTTTGTCTTATGGCACACAGGGACAGCTGCTCTTGCACCTCTAAGAGTTCCTTCTTGAAAAATGTCCAGCCTTCCTGGACCCCTTTCCCCTTCAAGACCATCTCCCAAGGGACTGTCTCAACCAGCAACCTGAACAGGATCAAGTCCATGGCAGTGGTTCTGCTGACCCCTCTCCTTACTTTGCCAAGAATAGAGAACCCAATAGAGAACATTTCATGTTTGGCAACCACAAGACAGCCTCTGACCACCACATTACCACCAGACCTTCTCTGTTAGTAAACAGCAGGTATAGTGAGGCACATCCCCTGGTTGGCTCACTCTCCAACTGTGTCAGGGAGCTCTCTTCCACACACTCCAGGAACCTCCTGGACTGTTTCCTCTCTGCTGTGTTGTATTTCCAGCAGATGTCTGGTAAGTTGAAGTCCCCCCAAGAACAAGGGCTGTCAATCTTGAGACTTCTGCCAGCTGCCTGTAGAACACTTCATCAACCTCTTCATGATGGTTGGATGGTCTATAACAGACTTCCAACAAGATACCTTCCTCCATTGGCCTTCCCCCTTATCCTTACCCATAAGCATTTGACCACACCATCACAGTCATTAAGCTCTACACAACCAAAACACTCTCTAACATATAGAGCCACTCCACCACCCCTCCTTCCCTGCCTATCCCTTCTGAAGAGCTTGTAGCCATCCGTTGCAGTGTTCCAGTCATGAAAGTCATCCCACCATGTTTCTGTGATGGTGATTATGTCATAGCTGTCCTGCTGCACAGTGGCTTCCAGCTCTTCCTGCAACTTAAGGGAAATTTTCTGTAAAAAAACTTCTCTTACTGCTTTCTGTGCTGCCCTGTCTTTCTAGTTGGTCTGTCCAGTGCTTCAGCTTGAAAGCCTTCTGGGGAAGGAGCATCTTTTTGTAGTGTTACTGTGCAGAGAATAGCACAACACTATCATTGTCCTTGGGGCTTCTAGATACTAATGTGACAGCCATAACCCCTGTAATCCAAAGGCTGTGCAGGTCAGTGGGCTGCTGGGATACAGCAGATTGACCTCCATGCTGTTTCCATCTCTGTCTCCTGCTGCCTGAGACAAGTCACGTCACCTGTCTGTGTCTGTGTTTCAGCTGCAGGCTCTTCAGGGCAGGCACTGGTTCATGCCCTGGGTAGTATAAGGGGTTCACAACCTTGCTGATAAAGTATCTTTCAATGGTTCTGTGATGTTATCCAACAGTTCAGACAGATCAGTGGTTGCACTTGGCTCAGCTGCTGCTTTCTCTGGTTTTCCACACCATAAGCCCCCTCTAAATATTAATACATGTTGACCACATTGTTCTTGGCTGCAAGATTTGGGGCTGCCCACACGTTTCATGTCAATAAGACAATTTTATTTTATGCATGATAGTTTTTAGTGAAGATTTGAGGGGTTCTATGTAAGAGTCCTGCAGCTGATGAATCACGTAAGAACAAGAAGCATTTTCCTTTCCTTCCAGACTGGAAATCTCTCTTTCTCTCTCCAAACATGTCTTGATATTTTAGCCTAATAGCTCCTATTATTAATAAAGACCCATAGGAGATTTTAATCTAAACCCTAAACATACGTACTCCTTAGACCTCCATAGGTTTGTTCTCTGATAGAACTATTGCTTCCCTTTGGATGACATTTATCTCAACTCAGAAACAGCGTGCAATTCTTATCCTCCAAACCACAGCTGACACTTAGGTGACAGCTATTGACAAGATGATTTTTAGCTTGTTTAATTATTTTGCATCCTGTATTTGTTGGACAGCTTAGTGGTTGAAGGTGTGGTCAAGCCATCAGTACAACAGTAATGCTTTCTCTGCACTGGTGGAAGTCTGGTGGAATTCCCACCACAATGGCAGATTTCTAGTTCCCTACTGGAAGAGTCTGCAAACTACACTAATTCTCACACTGCCTGGTTATTTCAATTCTCATGTTGCTTTGGTGCATTTTGACTATGGCATACCCCTAATTCGGACACTGTAGAACCAGATGTTTCTTTTTATGCTGTTACCGATCACAGGAAAGAAAAAACAAAGCTAATGTACAAAAAATTTGGCAAGTGACAGCTTGAGTGCAGAATTTTGTAATGCTGAGACTGTGAGTCTCATATTAAACTAGTTCCAAAACAGGATGTTGTAGTGCATGTCTAATATCCCTTTTCTACCACACCCCAGAACAATTTCTGTTTCTATCTGAGCTATGAATTGCAATAAAAAGCAGCAATCCAATCAAACAGCAACAAAAAAGACCATATCTACTTCAACAAGCAGCGGGCACAGAGTTCATCTATTTTAGTATGAGAGATGGGCACAAAGGTGTTGCACTTTGAGACACAGGCAATGAGAGTCCTGTCATGTGTGTGTGTCGTCCCCCCCCCCCTTCCCTGGTGCCCTGACAGTTGTGTTACTACGCAACAGAAACAACCATCCTGTTTGTTAGTCATATCCCAAACTAGCAGACTTGCATAGTGGAGTTAGCCTTTACTAATTGTTGGTCCTATAATCTAAATAGAGCCAGGATAAAAATCAGATCTTAATCTCGTCAGGCATATGGCAATTCATGCCATCCTTGATTATCAGCTTTCGCTCCCTGTGAGTGAATATGCCATAGTTCATGCCAAACAGAAAATCTCACGCAGTCTCGATTTCACAATATAGTTATCAGCAAAGTTCTGAGGTGTTTATTAACACTGTCTCTTGATCTACGGGATGCTACAATTTGTGTAGCTCAGGGAAAAGCACTTAAAAAAAACTCCATAGTTTGCACTTTTTCTAACAACAGGCTGCTATTTATTATTGGCAAGAACAGAGCACAGGCTTTAGAATTGAAGCAAAAAAGACCTCTGGCAATGAGGAAATGAGCCTAGACATTTTTCATGAATGGGGCAGAGCTGCTTAACTCTGACTGGCTTGTTTTCTTTTCTTCCTATTCACATCACTCAAGTCCCACCTTCCTGCCTTAAAAGGCATCTCGTTCCCTGGCAGCAAGACAAGTATCTGTTTGATGTCAGCACCCTTTTATTTGCTTAAAAGCATCTTTTTTTCAAGCCAGTAAATTGAAAATGACTACCGCGTCGAGAACTAGCCAATTTCCAGCACTCTCTGCAGAACTGGTCTGCTTTCACATTTGAGAGATATCATTAATTTTCTAATGAATAATGAGATCAGAGAGCTTGCATGCTGTATTATGTGTAGGAAAATGCTTATGTAAATCAGTATGGCTGTGGTAGCTTCCCAGGGGAACTTTAAAGCTTATCATATCATTAAATCTGATAACAATTCTTTTTTTTTTTTTTTTTAAGTAATGCAAGAAAAAAAAAAGGTCTATTCATTGCCTATTTGTAATAATATGTTTATAATATGAAAGAGACAGGAAGGCTACTACATTATATATGAGAAAATGCAAACAAAAATTCCTTACAATTTGCAAGCTGCACACTGTATTGAAGGGAAACGCAGCCCATATATTTACATAGCTGAACCTTGTGAAATACCTTGAATGCAATGAAAACATTGTCATAGGTCAATATTAACATTTGATGTGGATTTCACTTTTCCAGGCTCCTTGCAGCAGATTCCAAAGCTCTTCTAGCTCATCACTTCCACTGGACTTAGGAGCACCTTCCTCACACTTTTCTTCTTCTCCCTTCCTATGTTAATACTGAACTAAAAGAAAACAAAGGGAACTGTCCACCTTTCTTTTAACTTAGTTTTTAGCATCTTAGGGATAGGGATGCTTTTGATTCATATCAGGGCTAAAGATATGAGGAAACCATTTTTCCAGTGGGACTGAGAGCTTCTCCATGGATTCTAGTCATGTTTACCACCTAGAAAACTTCTAGTGAATCTTCCTTTCTCCTTCCTTCTCTGCCTGTTACGTTCCTGTGTGGAACATAAACCACATTTAATTTGCCAATGCAGTTAGCTCTGCAAGTTACAGTAGATGTTGTGCTAACATCAGTGGTTCCTCCATGAAGTCAAAAGTCTCATTGTCAGTTTCACTGGGTTGAACTCATACAGAAGTATGCCTGTTCTCATGCTCAGTGCTCAAGTGCCTTGGACAGCATTGCTAGTCACTCAAGTAGCTCTGGTTCTATGGATCTGTGGTGAGACGTCTTATAGGCTAGGAGACCCATGTATTACCTAGCAGAGTGGTTGGGGTAATTGTGGCTACCTGCAAATATGCTGCTGGGAAAAAAAAAAACCCACACTCCTGGAGTTTTTAATGGGGGCCTGTGGAAGACAGATAAAGGAACTTGGTGCTTAACAGCCCTTTATACCTTTTAGAGTATCTGTCATTAAACTTTATTCTCAATATGTAGTCATAAACTTCCCCCCTAACAGTTGCTGCATCGCCTCCCATCCCCTATACATAAGGCCGTAGCTGAGCTATGGAGACATGGTGAGACATGGAGGAGATGAGATATGTTCTTATGCTGGATCGATGTTGGGTAATCAGTCATTGAATAATGACTAATAATATTTTGCACGGTGTATCTCTTTCTCCCCTGAATCTCACAGCATTTTGTAAAAAAGAGTTGCTACTACCTAGGAATGCAAAGATGGATGTAGGAAGATGTGCTTTCCATTAACCCAACCTGATGTGACATATCCTCTTGCAAGGATTATGGTGACCCCCACTGTTCATCCATCCATGAGAAGCATCAGGTGAGTATCACCGAATGCTGGGGGAGCACAGGGCAGGTAGTTCTGTGCTGTTGGAAGACAAGAGATTCCTCTTTTTGTCCTAGACTGTTCCCTCTTCCATGTTAAATGATAGCTACAAGTATTTCCAGACAGGAGATTTCTCTTTCTATCCTAGACTGTTCCCTCTTCCATGTTAAATGATAGCTACAAGTATTTCCACATTTGTTAGAAAGGGGAGAAGAACTCTTCTGTTCCTCAGGGATGAAGAACTGAAATTTGCCTTGATTCAGGAAAAAAAAAAATCTATTCAGGATAGCACTTAAACTGAGACATAAGTACCATCCTGAATAGGGACAGAGTTAAGCCTCTGTTTAAATGCTTTCCTGAACAAAGGTCATTAGCACCGTATCTCTCCCCAAACAATGGATTATTACTAATGGAAGCAGCTAGCATTCAGATAGCCATCCAAACTTTTTGGTGCTTTCTTTAACTTAACTATTTTCTGCTGCTAGTCGCAGGCCAGTTGGCTGCTGCACACTTAGGTCTGAGGAAGAGAAGTCTCCCAGCAATCTGCCAAGAGATCCATTCAACTCTGAAGTACTGGTTTGGAGGGCAATGGCATGAGGTGGAGAACCCAAAGCAGTGTGAGGCAGGTGGGCATTCGCTTTGAACTCAAGGAGTAATGAGCACCTTTTTCTACTGAAAAGTTGTTCAACTGATTGAGTTTCAATAATGTGAAATTGAGATCAAAAATGAGATATTGAGTATCAATAATGAGAAAAAAATGCAAAATGACACAAATAAACATGTTGGCTGATTTAAAAACAGATCTGATTTTCTTAGTGTCTTATCAGAAAAATAAGCAGGTTTTGGTCTGCAATCAACATAAATATTTGAATGTTGCCTGTCAGCTGTGAATAAAATGGATGCATCCATAAAAATACAGTTTTAAAAAACATATGTATGCATTCAAAGCTTTTTTCAAACACCTTTCCTTTCCCCAGTATAAAATTTTGGATGGATTCTTCATACATGGGTCATTCACAGGTATTTTAGTTAGGTAAATTTCATCTGTATTTGCTATCTGAAATCTTTTGCTCTCCAGTTTATGAAGTAAAGCAGGATCACCAGTGAGAGACCAACTGCACATACAGATTATGTGCCCATTTAGTTCTGCATATAGCAGGATAATTTCCTATGGAAGTGCTGGCATAGTTCCTAAGCCTCCATGTATTGCACAGCAGTTTTGTTATTCTTCTAAATTTAACTGTCGTGGGAGACTGTGGCCTTCAGGAAGGAGATGGCATTAGGGATAGTGCAAGGCAGGGCTTTAAAAGCCTCAGGTGGTGCTCAGTGCCCAGTACAGAGACTGGTGGGATAAGGTCATGTGTCTGGAAATGTGCATAGATAATTAATTTGATTTTTGTATCACCTGGAGCCTTCTCAGTGCTTTTATTCAACATACGGAGTCAGCTTGGCCAGGTCTCTTTGGCAAGCCCTGAGACTCACTACTGAGGTGTGACAAGACTAGAAGTGAAGGGCAGTGAGGGAGCATCACCTCTGCCCCTAACACTGCTCTTCTCATCATCTTTTATCTGCACAAGAACAGGACAAATCATGTGCTCTGTCTTGTATTTTCTAGAAATAGCTTTTGGAACACGTTTCTGGGCACATGAAAAGGAAAAAACTGTTTGCAATATAGATTTACCAAGGGCAAACTGGTCTCTCAACCAAACTGCCTACTTTCTATTATAAAATGTCTAGGTTTGTGGGTGAAAGAAAAAGTGCCTGCCATCTACCTCCACTTTAGCAAGGCTTTTGACAGTCTCCTGCTGTATTCTTGTATTGCAGTTAGGATGATATGATCTGGATGTATTCAAGTTAGGATGTTATGATCTGGATGATTAAAAAGCTGGTTGGATGATAGAGCTCAAAGGATAGTGTCTAATGATGTTATTCTACCTGGCCATGAAAACCAGACTCTGTCAGTGTCTATAACAGGTCCTGTTTGACATCTTTATCAATGATATGGAGGGGGTGTTGGAGTGCTTAAAAGTTTGCAGATGTCATCGAATCGTGGGCATCAGTAAATATGCTTCAGGGCAGGACTGCCATTCAAAGACACCTAGTCAGGCTGGAGTAATGAGGCAATAGGAACCTTACAAAATTCAGCTGGGAACTGGCTGGCTAGGGGAAAGAACTGCTGAAAATTACCTGGGTGTCTTGGTAGGCAGCAAGCTGAACATGAGCCAACTGTGTGCCCTGGCAAGAAAATACACTGGCAGCATCCTGGGCAGTATTAGCAGAAGAATAGCCATCATGTTGAGGAGAGTAGATTATCTCCCTCTACTCAGCACTTTTTAGACCATAACAAGCATACAGCATTCAGTACTTGGATCTCTGGTAGAAATAAGACATTGACAAACTGGAGAGAGTTCAGCAGAGGAACACCAAGACGAGACCTAACCATGTACCCCCATGCAGAGGGAATTGGGCTTGTTCAGCTTTGAGAAGAGAAGGCTTTCACTATCAAGAATCTGGAACCAGGCTCTTCATGGTGGTACATATCAGGAATACAAGAGACAAAATTAACATAAACTGACAGAAGAGAGGTTCTGACTAGATACAGGGAAAAGCTTTCTCATTACAAGGTCATTCAAGCATTGAAACAGGTTGCTCAGAGAAAATAGTTCAGTTTTCATCTATGGAGGTTTTCCAGACCTGATCAGATAAAACCCTGATAAACAAGATCTGATCTCACACTCAAAAGCAGCTAACCTTTCTTTGGGCAGGAGATTGTACTAGATGACCTTATGAGTCCCAAACTGAGTTTACCTATGACTCTGTCCTACAACATTGACTTATAATGTTTTCTTTTCCTTCTCTATTTCTATTTCCACAGTCCTGCTTTCCTCTTTCAGATCTCAGAGCTGTCTTTCACTAAGGATGAGTTCCATAGAAAGAACTGCTTATTTGGGCAGAGGGAGGAGGAGAAAGATGACAGAAAGGCAACCACTGCATAAAAATGCTAGCAGCCACTCAGGGTAATAATCCAGAACTCCCTGAGATGTTCTAAGCAGACAGAGGATCCCCTCAGAGGTGGAGATTTGTGCTGATGACTGCATAAAACACTTGCTTTCACCTTGGAAGATCAGTGGATGGAGAATAATGTCTAGTGAACTCAGGCTAACCTTCCTTTGTAATGCGGTCTACATTTGGTGAGTAGCAGAGGAAATGGAAAAGATGCTGAGAAGACAGGACAACAGTTCTTCAAACTCTTTTCTTAATACTCAGATTTCTGAATTTAACATGCAAATTCTAATGCTTCCTGAAGGATTTGGTTCTGCTTCTGAGCTGATGTTGAACAGCACCTTCATCTGTAACCAGTTACACTACAAGTCTCTATGTGGACAAAGGTACTACTCTGTCTATTGGAAAAATACTACTAGTACCAAAGCTTCCACATTGATTCATCAGTGCCATAAAATCACATCTTCTATGGCTTTACAAGGCTATTGAATTATGCAGTCCTCTTTTATAGCATTGTGTGAGTGACCTCATTTTGACTGCTGAAATCGGTCAATGTTGCAGAATTACGTTGGTGTTCTTTCTGGCACACTTACAGTATTGCAAGGAATATCTTCTTCTAAATCACATTGCATGCCCAAGAAGTCGTCATGAGTTTTACTCAAGCACTTGAATAGCTAAAAAAGTTACATCCTTAACATTTTGCTTACGTGGTGTTACAAACCAGATGATGTTCATATGAAGGATAGCTCTAATTTCTGGGAGATAAGAAGAAAAGGCCAGCATTTAATTTTGTCATGTATTTTCACATTTAACAAATGACATCAACTTCATCAGGCTGCTTGCAGATCAATCAAATGCTGACGTTATTCATTCATAAAGCTGGATAGTCATGCCCTCCATCATGAGCAGGAACATGACTAAGAAATGCTGACAAGGACATGTCACAAAAATAACCACCTAATCTTATACGGTGCCTCTTTCAAGGCACAGGGAACGTACCTGCTGTGTTGGTATATACTGAGGGAAAGTACCCAGAAGGAGCCATGTGTTTTGTCTCTAATGAAGTCAGATATACATTCCCTTCTCTTTTTAAAAAGCATTTAGATGTATTGGGTTATTATTTACAATTTTGGGCTATGTTTTATAATTATTTGAAGCCCTTACACTTTTGTAAGGTGCATTTGTTGCTTCAATAAAAGATGAGTCCAAGGGAAGAATCTGGTGGTCTGCAGAAGTCACCTGAATTAATGCAGTATCTGTGTGGGAGGTCCAACCTGTAAAGAAAAGAGGTGATGAAGGGTGGCAAATCAGAGACCTGCCACTGAATGTGGGGGTGGTGAAAGTGCCACCTTTGGGCTGTGAGAATCAGGTTTGATTTGCTGTATGGCCAGATTTATAGCAAAGATGTGAAACTGCTTCTCCCACATCCAGTGGGAATATTCTTGCAGCCCAGAGCTGAATCTCTCTTGCAGTCTTCCAGCTCTGAGTTGCTCTGCTTCTCTATGTAAGTAACTGAGTGTCTGTTGGGACAGAAGTGAGAGATAAGTTTGCTGGCATGTGGCATTGGACACTCACACTATTTCTAAGGGCAGGCTTTCTTGACTTAGGTGCATTTCCTTGGAGATGTTTGGTTTGAGCAATGTGGCTGCTCCTACTGACAAATTCCCAACTACCTCCAGGCAGGAGGGGCCCCAGTCAATGGGAAACTGCAGGACAGTAGGAGTGATGGCCCTGAGGCAGCAGCTTGGGAGCTGGCTGTGCAGGAAGGCTGGAGAGTATTGAGCTGGGGAAATGGGAGCAGAAGACCCTGAAAGGGAGACAGGCTCTCCCTGTAGATGGCAGAATACCAGATGTAGCTGGAGCAGAAGAACACGAGACCCTGGCTTGCAGGCAAGACACTGGGATGGAAGCATCCCAAGAGTATGCTTGTTTTATTGCTCTTATATGGTCACAGGGGCTGGGCTAGGAGTGTTGCTTTGTTCCTTCTCTGTAACCATTGCAGAAGTTGTGCCCAGGGTATTTGCAGCATTTTGTTGTGGCTTCTCTAGCAAAGCCACACTTTTGTTGATTCATTGAAAACTGTGAGTGTTGATGCAAACCCAGTAAGGGCTGCAGCATGCAAGATGCTCTGGATCCCTCAGTGCTTACACCTGAATTATCTCCCCAAGTTAACATGGGGTGGCAAAGGACTGCAGCATTTGCTGGTGGGGGGAGCTGCACTAGCAACATTCTGGGTGCATGTGAGAGACTGAAGAGACGTTGCATGGGCACTCCTTCCAGTTTCTGAGGACCTCTCCCAAACCCTGCTCTGCCCTGATTTTGAGTTCTTATTTCCCTTTTTACTTTTTGCATCAGTAGTCCTCACTTAGTATATGTTTTCAAGCATTTATCTGTAGTTGAGGGACAGAATACTACTATTTTTTAACATGAGAGCTCATATTGATACTGGTTTGCAACACCCCAGGAGCTCAAGATGAAAATTTGGTGAACACTACTATGACATTTAGAAGCATCTGATGGGAAGCAACAGTATTTTCTTTCTCATTATGGATATAAATCAAGGACTTGTACGTATGGGTATTATGTAAATGCTATGTAGTGTTTATGCCTTTCTCCTTCCACAGAGACAGAAATTGAAAGGTAGCTGACTTTTTCTAGAAGGCAGTCAGCACATCCTAATAGCAAGCACCACATTTTCTTCTTCTGCAACCTGTTTTTTTAACTTCTGCTGCAGACTGCTTCCTCATGTATTCAAGTATTCCTATCTTTAGCTACAGATGGTTAAAATATCGTTCAGTGTTTTGATCTGACAGAACCCTTAGTTAGGCCAAATTCCTGTGTTGCTAGTTACAGTCCAGATTTGTATCAACTGCCTTTAAGATGTTTCTGTCTGAAAAGCCATCCCTCTGGAAGCTGCCTAGCCAAGAGTGACAAACTCGTCCTGCCCTGTAATCCTAGGGCTTTATAGTTAAAAGTGTACCATACTAAAGAGCATGATCATTGTCCACACTGTCTCATTCTGGGATTTTCCAGACTCAATGGGCAGGATACATTGCTGCTTTTTGCCCCTAGCGCCACATTTGGAACAACAGTTAAGCAGCTGCCTGGAGCACAAAGTTAAGTACATGGGTACAGTGGCTGGGAATAAAACTTTAATTTTCCCTGTGTGAGAAACATGGGAAATAGCTAATCCTAGTGCTGTCTGCCCCCACAACAACTCCATTGGCACAAATAGATGAAGGGTATTGCATTAAACCATTACATCATCGGGACAAACCCTAATGGGCTTATTTATGGCTAAGGCGAAGCAAGATGGAGCTAGATTCTGATCTCTGCTTACCTGGTGTAAATTGGGGGTAACTGCAGAGATAAACTGACATAACCAAGATTAGATCCTGGCTTCTGTGTTTGTAGCTGTTTTTGGAAGCAGCTGGCTTTTAGAAATTAAGGATGTCACATAAATCACTGGTAACAAAGTGGTTCTGGACTTCAGCCTCTAGCAGCTTCTGACCATCTATCTCTGTAAAAGCGATGGCTCTCCTTGCAGCTGGTTTGTGTCCAGAGGCTTTCAGTCGAATGGAGTGGACAATCCTACATCTCCTACAGCCTCAAGGAACCAATGATACTTGTGTAGCACAGGAAATCAGAAAGAGACAGCTTGTGAAATGCCATCTGATCAGAGATGGGACTCTAATAATGGAAGTCTGCTGAGCATGAAGCAGTCATATCTCATTTGCTTAGCTCTGGAGGGTGAATGGTGTTGGGCAAAATGTAGCTCTGCTAACAAAGTAGATTCTTCATTGAGATAGGGCATGTTCATGACTACAGGCACAATTCTCTGAATGCAGCCAAGGCAGAGCATAGTAAAGACATAGGTGTGAGTAAATATATCTCACCCATTCTTAAGCACCTTGAAAGGAGGAATGTAGAGTGATCTGTTGCTTTCCTATTAAATGTGGCTTTCATTTAAAAAGGACTTAATATTCTACATACAAAATAATCTGAGGCTGCAGTGATTTTGAATGTGAGCATCCCAAGATGATGATCATGGGGTCCTATTCTTTGCTTTTTCAGTTCCAGGGCCAGGGGGGGCAGCATATCTCACTAAACAATTAGTCACCTGTCTGGGAAGAGTAGGATATGAGGGTATTTGGACTGAGGCTACATGGGGTAGAAGGTCATTTTTATGCCTTGATACTGCTGTTACAGATCAGCTAGTCCAGGGTGAACACAGGCTTCATTTTTTAATACTATGTTTGATCAATACATTAATAAGGTGGGGTTTATTCCTGTTAGAATTGCTAAAAGATGATGTCTACCTTTGGCCAGATCATCTTCAAATGATAAAACTTGCTGTAGCCATACCAGCACCAGTTTGCACTGGCAATGGTTGCTCACACCTTCATTGATCTTAAATTGCAGACACTTTTAGGTTACTGCTACTGGGCTGCAGCTTTTATCTTCTTCAATATATTTCTTATATGCAAAGTTTGTTCTCTTCTCTGGAGTCTCAGGGCTTTCATCAATGCAAGCAATTTAGTTAATGTGTCTTAATGAATGCTACAATTCCTGGTAGCTGTTGTAAAGTTTGAACTTGAGAAGACCAAGTCTAGTTTATCCAAAGGAAAGCTAAGAGACAACTTGATTATATGGTGTTAGTAATACCAACATGGGCAAAAAGTCCTGCCAGCTAAAAACCCCACCCCTAAAACATGTTAAGAGCAGCTGAGCAGACACCATTTCATTGAGAGATTAAGTTCAGCACTTCAGTTTTTAATGGTGTTTCAGTCTGAGAATAGGCAGACAAGTTATTCTATGCATTATGCATTAATCTTCAGGTACAAATTCTTAATTGTTTACTTTGATGCTTCTTTGAATATTTCCAGTCTCCAGAAATGACTGCTACCTTCTTTGATTTAGAGAGGTATCTCTCACATACATAAAGCATTCATCTGAATGCAATCCGTGAAGATAAATGCAATTAGCACTGGCAATGAGTGCCTAACACAGCAGCTTGAGAGGCCGTGTGGTGAAGGTGTCACCACTGCAGAAATAAAAGCTAAAGTTCTGAGTGTGTGATGTCAGCAGCAGCCTATCTTTGTAGGTTGCAGAAGGTTCTCTGTTAGGATGGACTAAAGACAGACTTGGAAAGAGATCTGTTCTGCCTTGATGGTTTGCAGGTACAATTCCCTGAACTTGTCTGTTTTGGTTTTTTTTTGTGTCTCTCAAATTTTGGGGTTTCCTGATATTGCTTTATTCATTAACCAACTGGAAGCGTGCAGGAAGGTGGGTAGCTGCTCTGCCTAAAGTGTGGTCAGGGCTCTTCCTCATGAGGGAGTACCTGACAGTTTGCAAAGGACAATAAACCATCCCTTCCTCGTGTGAGAGCAGCAGGAGCCAGGCATGCTGGTGGAAGGCAGTGCCACTGCAACCAAGGCAAGGAGTTGCTGACACCCAACAAAATGAGAGAGGTGTGATAGGAAAAAAAAAATATTTTGAAAAATTTTGTTTGTAAGTGGGGGCTGAATGTCTGTTAGAAAATCAGGGCATTAAACATTTTTCTCCTCGCTAAGAAAATAATTTCCAAAGGGTGGAGCTGTGAAATACCTCGGTATTATAGTTCTCAGTAAAATATTGTTGTAGGACAGAGGTCTCTGCACATGAAATCTCTCCTGACTCCATATCTCTCATGGAAATTCTGGCACTTCTTCATTAAAGGGATCCAAATTCGGTGTAAAGTAGACGCCAGCTGCAGCCTGAGATTTTAAGCACTCTTTTTCATGTGAGAGAGTTGCAATTTTTCTTAGGGGGGAAAGGGAACATGAAATTTCCTGTGGAAAGCAGGAACAGCATATGAAGGAGCCCTGTGTCTCCCATGCACAAGGGTCATTGTGTGAAGGGTATATCTGCCTGGGAATTGGTCAGGGACTGGTGTTGCTTGCCCTCTTTTTAGGGGTGTGGGGGCCCAGGCATGGTGGGCAGGATCCTCCTAGAGCAGAGGGCACATGCAGAAAGCTCCATGTAGGAAAGCATTAAGGGTTCACCTGGAAAAAGGTGCTCTTATTTTGCAGAGGGATGTGCAAGGTGCACGTTGTGGCTCTGTAAGCAGGCTTCAGGCTTCATCTCTGTGCTAACCTTCTAGCTCCTGCAGCCTCAGTTTACCCTTGATTCTGTGTTCCAGATCCCTGTCTGCAAACAGCCTGGTGGGACGGGAAGCTCTGCAGAGCCTGTGTCTTGTTATGCATCTGGCACCAGAAAACCCTTAGTTTGTTGGGCCGCTGGGCATTATTGTAGGCAGATAGCAAATAAAAGTATTGACATGATTATTTTTTAAAGCAGCAGCTTGTCAGACTGGAAGAAGAAATACGTACAGATAAAGTGACCTTGTGATTTTGAAAGCGAGACCCATTATTTGCTTTGAAGAGCATTGCCTCAGTGACCCTGATAGTTCTGCAGACATGTCCTGCCTGGAAATGCCAAAACAGGTTGTACACTATATTTTAACCACGTTCAGATTTTGTTGAAATAAAGAATATCAATCAAAGGCTGTTAGGCCAGAAGGCCACATTCCTTTGGCTGTTGTTGATTTCACCAGTATCTTTTGTCTGAAAGCCTGTGCTGACAGAGCATCAGAGAAGAACTCCTGGGGTGAGTGGGGATAAGTGAGGGGAGCCACATGTATCTGCATCCCTGTCAAACGGGTGTCATCGGAGGTCAAGTTCTCAAGCTCCAGAGAGGACCCTCCAGTGCCCAGTGATTAGTCAAGGGGAGAGCCAGACACCCTTCACAGCACAGAAACAACATTATCTGGAGCATGACAAGGAGAAGTAGAATATAATACATGAGGGTGTGGAAGGGAGGTGCTATTCACTGCTCCAGTAAAATGGGAGGGGACACAACCCCCTTCCTGCCCAGATCCTCCCCTTCATCACAGGCAATATTCAAAATGAGATTGGGACTTTCTGACCACTGTGCTAAGGTCCCTCAAGTGTGTGCACTGGTCTTGGTTAATTGCAGCTTTTGGGGGGCCAAGGCTGGGTGAATTTCATGCAGGGATTTGAGCCTATGTGAAAGTGTAGCTCATGTGCATGTAGTAAAACAGAGCTGGGTGATTTTTCTTTCCTCCTGGTGGCAAATGGGAATTTTGCTGAAATAATGCTGGGTTTCTTGTCCGTAAACTGCTCAGAGATTTGAATAATACTTGCTGAAAAGTTGTTCGGAGAAAAATTAAGATGTACCAACAAAACCAAAAGAAAAATATATGTCCCTCTTTTTATTTATTGGCATCCAGGATGTGGGATAGACAAGTTCAAACCTCTCCTTTTCCTGAGGTGACACCATCCTAAATCACTTCCCAGCATAATTTCATATTTGGGGTGTTTTGGCTTGTGACCTTCATGGTTGCTATTACAGGAGCCATCCTACTCTGTCAGGGATGCTTAAATATTTACCAAGCTGGGGGTGCAGGGGCAGAGAGGGGTGGGAGATGGATCTGGGGGTGAAAAAAGTGATTGCCAGACTATCCTGAAGACATTTACCAAAGAGAGGGAGCATCTGAGTCAAGGGCTCTGATCTCTTGAGTGTTTGTTTAGGCAAAGATGAGTCAGGTCAGCCGAAGGATTGAGAGTAGCTTTCCCTCCTCCTCTCCCAGTGAAACCACAGAGTCTGTGAAGGCATTGGCCAGAGATGTGATTCCTAAGGCAAAAGAAGGGATCTTAAAACTCAGGCAACTTGCATGAGCAGACCCACCATTTAGTACTGGAAAACTGAGGGACACAACTACTTTCTTTTCCTTGTCGATGGTTTTCACTGTTCATTTTATCTTTTTTTTTTTTTTTTTTTAAACTGAAGAGTGAGAACATCAAGAACATTTCAAGTTGAGGTTGCTTTATTAAATGTAAGTTGAAATGCTTTATTCTGGAAAAAAGCAACTACCAAATCATTGTCTGAATTAAAAATAGTCCTGACCCTTGCCTTGGCTGGGAGTGATGAAAAGTATTTAATGTCACCATTTGTCAAGAGGTCACCTGGCTTCCTCAGCCTGTAAATACCAGTGGAGATGCTTCAGCTGAAGTTGAGAAGAAAGTGGATGGCTCAGGGAAAGGTGGGATTTTAAAGCTCCCTGTGAGGGGAGAGGGACAGCACAAGTGCTCTACCCACTGCTGCCCTTGGGTCTGTCTTGCTGCAATAGGCTCCATCCAGGACCCTAGAAACCATTAACCATTCCCAAAGTTTTGTCAACACTTGGGCATATCCATAAAAACTTTTGGGTTTGGGGTATTTGCAGTCATGTTTTTTAAAATTTTTTTAAAGTTTTTAATAGTATTACCATTTTTCACATTTTTTATTCTAAATCAGTAGCTGAAGATGAGAGATTTTTTTAAAAGTTGCCCAGAGTTGCAGAGACATCAACGCCAGAGGCATGAACACAAGTCAGCAACAGCTACAGCTAGTTCTGATGTGCTGCACAAGGGACTAACCTCAAGGCAATGATTTTGTTTTAGCAGCTGAAAAGCAATCTATTTTGTGAATTTTCCTCTCTGCAGTTACCCATGGCTTTTCACATTTCGTTGTTATTCATGGGTTTGTGCGGATGTGGCACGTTGGAGCACTTCTGTGAAGCACCTTTTCATGCAAACCACATGGAGCAATCGAGACTAGAGGAATTTCAGAACTATACTAATGTAGAAATTCAGAAATATAACACATCTTCTCTGCTGATGCAAGTAGCAAAGCAACAGCTTATGTTTGTTTGTTTGTTTTCCTAGAGGCATGAGAGGGTTTTTTTTGTTCTCACTCAAAATAAAATAAAAATAAAAAATA
>JANHGN010004013.1:0-77834 GCA_024605025.1 Megaceryle maxima | reverse complement strand
AGGTGAACTTGTAGAGTAGGGTGAATGGTTGGACACGATGATCCCATGGGTCTTTTCCAACCTAGATGATTCTGTGAAAACATGCAAGGAGTTGAGGAGATCTGGCACAAATAAAGTAGCTGAGGGCAGAGATGCCAAGATCCACCTTCCTCCTAGACAAAGACCAACCTACCATTATTACGCTGAGGCTATTGAATCATTGGAAGCTGCAGAAAGACTCTGCAATATCTGTGACAACATTTGGCTCTATCAGCTTCATCTGCTAGGTATGCAGAATAAAATAATCCTGTGCATCCCAGCAAGTGTTACACCCGGCTGATTAGCCAAGGCCATTCCATGAGTTCTACACCTTCCAGACTCTGACATGCATCATTGAGAGGTGTGATGGGAACTACAGGGTCAAGTGCATCACTTCAATGCTTCCAGCTTCCCTAAGCCACCAAGAGGAGTTGATACTTCTGCTGCCCACAGTCCAGCACCTTCAACTCTAAACTGTTATGATCATGACTCAAGTGCATATCCAACTGTATATATAGCCCAAAACATACACAAATCTTGCTGTCTTGGAACTCCAAGCAGCATTTCACTAAGCGTACATTATTCTCCACAATTGCTGTTAAAATTCCATAGAGATTGGAGAAAACTATGTACTTGAATCAAGATTCACAAAAAGACATCAGTTATGCAGAACCTATTGGACTGAAAAAATAAAAACTAGAACAGCTTTTGATGAACACTGCGTGTTTTACTTGCCCAGAACATTAAGTACACAGTAGCCCTGGGCACCTCAAAAGAAACATGAAAATAAGACCGTTATTTGCTGGGATGGGTGGTCAGATTCTCAAAAGAAGATGAGAAAATTTCAATACAGATATGCATATAATACGCCACAATGCATAATAATAAGGATGTATTTAAAATTTTATTTAAAAGAAAACATATCTCCCCAACCCTTCATTTCCCTGTATTACAGCTGTGTCTACCATTTAATCAGCTTCTTATCTGTTAGAAAACATCCACATAAAATGAGAAGCTTAATTTTCTCCCTGATGATTCACATTGTCATGCTCAAAGAGATATCCACCCAAGGCCTCGTGAACATCCTCATAAGAAGGCGTCAGAGCTTCAGAAGAAAATATGTGACTATGCGGAGCCAACACTGCTGCACATTGAACTCATAGGAGTAAAGGAGGTGGTTCTCCACATGCTGCACATTCCACGGAGAGCCTCAGCTAAGAAGCATCAGGTCCTAAATTACCCTGGGAGCTTTAAAAATTCTGCCTTCAAGGGCTTAGCTCAAGGGCCTGTTTGAACTGTACTCCACTTGAACTTCAGAGGAATAAACTCCCTTGTAGCAAGCACTGTTTTAACAATCGTATTTCTGCTTAAGTTACCAATATTGTTTCACCTAAAATGAAAACAGCACAAGTTTACAAATTACTTCAAAAAAGCTTGATTTAAATTGTGGCTTAGCTTTCCCTGACCTAAATGCGTTAGGCCTGGGAGACAACAAAATCCTTTAACCATGGCAGGAATAAGCAAGCAAAGGCAGAAGTGATGTTGCAGAGAGGCACAAGTTATGAGCAGCCCTGCATGCTCTCTGGGAAAGTGGTGCTCTGTGCCCCTACCAAAGCAACCAAACGTTGTTTTGCTTGTCCAGCAAGCACACTGCCCCACGATCCAGTCTCCACTTGCCCCCTCATAAGCAGGATGAATAGCAAAGCTAATTGGTAAGTCAGGAAATGGGCTGGGGCTTGAGGGAACCTATACAGGTTGCCACAGTAACTCTGCAAATCCCTGTCACCAGGGACCACCATACTCAGAAAATTAAAGACAACAAAGCCCTTCCCACACCTGGATGACAGCCAGTTATCCTGCTTTCTGGCAATAGGATTGAAAACTTAAGTAAGATCAATCCAGCTCAGTCTTATGAATGGATGATCTCCAATGGACACCAAAGCAGCTGGGACATCCGGTGCAGGCTCAGTATCCAGCAAAGGCAGGCAGTGAAGGCACCATAAGGCAGATCCTTGAACCGCACCATGATTGGTTCCCCAGGTGATTCCATTTGAGAGAACACCACATTGGTGATCTTTGAAGACTACACACATCAATTTCAGAGCAGCACACACATTGTGTGCAACACAGCTTGTTCTCTGCTAAAATGTAGCCTGAGCCTCAGCACAAGCAATAAAAACATAAAACTAGACCTGCTAGAGTGAGTAGTCCTCAGAACCACTTTTTAAGGACTGGTAATAATTGAGAGCACAGCAGTATTTCACCATTTTTCAAAAATCCCAGAAATAAGACAGGAAATTTTACCTTCCTTCTTGTTTACGTCATCTCAAAGCTTGAGCGTAAGTACCTGATATTAAACACCTAGCTTAAGGCTCAGTCAGACAACACTACAATCCCTCTGGCTCAAAATATTAGCAACGGTTAGTAGGCTTAACGCAATTGCTCCTGTCAGCCCCTCTGACTGCTTGTAACTGCCATGTAGAAAGTACAAATTATTCCAGCAACTCTAGAGATACCCTGCAACATGAGACTCATCTACTATTTGCATTTCTGTCAGCGCTGCTTTTGCCTCCCTCTGCACTATGCCAATTTTACAGCAAATCCAACCTCACTTTCAATGATGCTGAAAAAAACCCTCTCCAATTGAACAAAACATAATAAACCCCAGACATGCACACATTTCATTGACAGAGGAAATGTCAGATATATACCTTAACTCTTCTTGCAGCCAAAGAGATTTAACCCAGCAATGTGAACAATTGTAGAAAAAAATCCAGAAGATACAAGTGACAACCAAGCTCTAAGACAGAGATCAGGCACATGACTGTGAAAAGCCCCTGGAAAAGTTACAGCCACCTCTGCTTCCACATTTGGTAAGTACATAAAGCACACGGTACCTGCCCCTGCTCTCCATTAACAGGCTTTGTGTGCACACCCTGTGGAACAACCAGCAATTTGTCTCTCCAGAGTATCATGCTTACTCCTCCAAAGGCAGGTTGAGACAGTCTCCTACAAGCTAGTTTTATTTGAGCAAAGAAGGGATGTTCAACAGATCCTGAAGCACTAGGTTTCACACTCAAGGTTGATTTCCCCATGGGACAAAGAAAGACTTAAAGACTTTCCAGTCATAGAACAGATGAGGTTATTTATTAGCTGTTTCTGGCATTTTTTTTCTTGATTTTGTACTGCCTCTGATATGGCTGGAGCACTATTGATAATCTGTCCAGTGAACACCTCTGACTGAGAGATGCAGTCCTGGTTGAAATGTCTCTAGCATAAGATTTCAAATGCCCACCATTCACTTACTGAATGATGTTTGATTGCAGCCCCAGGTACACCACAGCACTTTGGACTTAAAACACTTCTGTGTGAAGGAAATCCTGTAACACCTTCAAGCATAACGAGAAAGGATGAGTTCTTACAGGTGCACACTCTGCTGCAATCCCCTTGGAAATCCCTATGCCTCACTGCAACTTTGCTATGTTTTGGTGCTTTTGGAAGATACTTTTTTCCCAGCTAGAGACATATTTCCATCTCTGCAGAGAATTTTTTTCAAGGAGTAACCTGTAGAAGATGTCAAGGAAGAGGATACTTGATAATGTATCCATTAGAACTGGCACTCAGTGAGAAACACATTACCCAGTTATCCTCCAAACCACTGTTAATTGAAGCCAGCCCAAAACAAAATGTAAAGAGGACTACTTATCCATTAATCAAAGGAATAAAAAGACATTTGTGAAGAAATAAAAAGGAGGGTATAATCTGTTTACACTAGGGCTAAATCAGAAAGGCCTTTTCCTTACACAGCTTTCCCCCCCCAGACAAAACAGAATGGCTTTATTTTGTGGACCTCATGCTGCAGGTAGTGCCCATTAGAGAGCATGCAACAGGCAGCATGTAGAAGATAGACAACTGCGGTAACATTTTACTGCTCATAGCCAGCTTCTGCTAACACCAGGGATCCAGATGGTTCATTTCCAGGTTCACTTTCAGCCCCTTGTAAGAGATGTTGACAGAATCAAGTATCACCTCAACTCTTCGGGAATACTCACATTCCTTTCAGAGAGAACAGGCAGAGAGGCTGGTGAACCAAGCCAGCAGCCACCACCAGCAGAAGCCAATGCCTTGTTCTCCACTCCCTGTGATTCCCCACCACCATGTGTATGAGCACACAATGAACTGACTCAACCTGCTAATCCAGTAAATAATGAGCCTAAAAAATAACGTATTGTTTCCTTCCAGGTCAGCACTGAGATGGCTTGCCACAGTCACACATGCACTGGAACTAGTGCCAGAGAAGGTGTGTCAGTCCCAAGCTGAGAGGCCAGGACTGACAATTCATGCCATCAAGGTGTCATGCCAAGCATAGGTACAGTGGATTTGAAATTTGGCCTGAAAAAAAAAAAAAAAAAAAAAAGCTCTCCTATCTTCTTTTGAAAAAACTCAGTGCATGAGTCACCCACAGGAAGTGCTTCTAATGGCAAATACACCTATCACCCAGCAGCCCAACACAAAGGCATGCAACTCAGTGGGCTTCCAGTTAGGGCGAGACATCAGCAATTAGCCACTTTGGGATGTCTCTCACCTTTCTCTCCCTCAGCATACCATAGTGCTAACACAGTTTCATCAAGACAGTAGTGTTGGCTTTATTTAAATACTTTTGTTTCACCTGGTTTGTCCTGTGCCAAGTCCTGCAATTTGCTACACAGATTTGTATTGACAACACTGGCTGTGTGTGACAACAGCTTTGGGTCATGTGTCCCACCTACTGGCATTGCAAAAAAGCTGGTATTTGAGAAGATACTTCTTAGAAAACCATTCAGTGTCAGGATCTAGCATGTCACATCCTAAGTCTCAGCATGTAAGACTTCCCATTGGGGTTTTTCTTGCATACTTTTTAAGATTAGGAGTGACATTAGTTTTAAAGGTCTCTATGGCCTCACCTCCTGTAGAGCATACACAAACACCATATTCAGTCAGGCAAACAGGAAATGGCAACACACAAAACCCACAGAAAAATGGTCCATCATTTACCAGTGAGTAACAAAATACATCTCTGAAATGTTTTGCCCTTTTTGTGAGGTATGTCAAGAGAATAAAAGGCTACATGACTGAAAAAGTGCCTCCCCATAAGACATTGGATGCAACACCTTTCAACAAAGAAGCAGCCTGATTCCAGGAGTAACTCCTCCAGCAACGCAATGTCTGATATACATTAATGGGAGCTGAATTTAACATTTGCAAAGTTGAAACTCAACTTCAAAGTCATTGCTCCATTAAACAGCACCAAAATCTTTACACTTAACAGCTTTTTGAAGAGCTCTGGTTCCCATCCTTAACAACTCTGCCTGGATCCAGGGATGGCTCCTAGTTGTTCCCTAGAAATCATTTCCATTTCCAAAACCAAGCATTAATCAGCAGGAAAAACCTTGCCTCACCCCACCATTCCTGGCCTGCAAATCTCCAACACATAGACGAAGAGCTACACGATGTTCTTTAGAAATGGGGACAATTACCATCATTCATCATCACAACCTCGCAGCAGGGAACAATCTCAAGCAACACACTATGACCTGTGTGTTCTACTGCATCTCAAGCAGATAGCAGAGCTTAACTGAACACAAGCATCTGCACAAGCTGCTCACAGCCAGTTCCCATGTCAAGAGCTCAGCTGGTTGGTTGTCTGGTGGGCCTTACCATTCCCTACCTTCTTCTCCCTGGCACTAGCCCCACTGTGTTACCTGAATCCAGATTTAATACCACAATACCTGCTGCAAGTTTTGGAAGCACCCATTTCCAGTTAAATTGCATGAGTCTTAGCTTGCCCTGCTGTATGGAGTCAGGAGTAGGACTCCGTGATCCTCATGGATCCTTTCCAAATCAGAATTCTAAGCTATTTGAACTGTAAATGTCTCTTCTCTCTTAACACACTCCCCTAACACCTGGAGCATGTGAACCAAGAACCGTACAAAGGGCATCAGAGCAGCTGTAGTATTTGATTCACACTATGGTCAGCCAGACTTTCAGGCAGCTTCCAGAGGGCTGTGGACAACTCTTCTTTTCTCCGTGTGCCCAGGGAGGACCAACTGAGAGGAAATAGTGGGACCCTGCTTGAAAAAAATCTTGTTTTTTTTTTTAATTTTCTAAGCCCCCTTCTTTGTCTAAAAGCAGGTCAACAAGTGGGAGATCAATATCTCTAGTAAATAACTTCACAGATAGTTTGCATGCCCCTTCCCATCCCTTCTGGAAACAAGAGAAGGCAGGCTTTTGGGTACACTGAAAAAGGAGGTTTCTCCACAGGAAGGAGTAACAGCAAAGGGTGTTCATCCCTAGCAGCAGCACCACTGCCTCAAAAGTTGGCATTTCTCCCCTCACCCACTAAATGATAAATGTCCTTAGAAAAGGCTAAAAAGCAGGCAGATTGTCTTCTCTCTACCAAAAACATGCTGACTAATCCCACCCAAGTCCATACAAAAGAAGATGGAAGTCAGCTGCCATGGATGAAGAAATGAAAAACATAGTATCCTTCCAGCAGTCATGTTTCAGAGTGGATTTTCATCAAACCCTTTTTTTGCCTTCCAGCAAAGCTGCTGCTAGCTCTAGGGAGTTCTACCAGGCAATGCTCTTCTATGAAGGGGCAGCTTCTCAGCATTCTTGCCACATTACTCAATTTTCTCACCAGTCTGAAGGAGAATTAACTCAAAAGAGAGAAAACAACTACCAGCTTAACCCTTTCTAGAGATGGCAGCTGCTGGGAGTTGGTGCTGGATTTGCACTCAAATTCATACTAACCAGTCACCCCAAATACCACTGTCAGGCAGACTTTTCCATCTGTACTCCCAGGGCACCACAATGCACTTCACACACTGCAGTCATACCACCTTATGCTTGCTGTAACTCTCATGTGTTACTAAAGTACTCACACTACAGGTGATTTAGCAAGGCAGCAAGAGACTGGAAGTCTGCCAACAGCCATTGAGAGACAGCTTGAAATGCATCCCAAAGGACAGGGGGAAAATTCAACCACACACCCCACAGCTCAGCTTTCTCAGATCTGTAATAACGTAGATTCCTGAAAAACAACCTAACACTCAACATGTTTGTTACACTCAAGCTGTGGCCTCAGGAACTCTCGGCAGCCAGGAGGATTTTACATCCATTTTTGTAACTGGATGTAGCCTGGTAGTTCACAGCAAAGAGACAGATCTGATTATAAAACATATGCTTTAGGAGCATCACACCCATTTCATCTGGAAGCTGCAACCACAAAGAAATACATAGCTTGTCCTCATGGAAAATTCCTTATTATATTAAACACCTTCCTCTAGAGCAAAATCTGCATACACCTTCAAAATCAGACTCTTAAGGAAAGGAGAGCTGCTCACCTTGATATTCAAAGGATGACAGTTCCCAAAAGCATAACATCATTAGGCAAAGTAAAAAGAAACCAAAGCCTGCCTTAAGAATCATAAAACTTTAGAAGAAACCTCCTACAACCTATGCAACAGAAAGCAAAAATCCTGTGAGGGTGGGGAAGAAAGATGGGCAAGAAAAAAATTACCCTCATGGGTCCCAGGCAACTCTAAACACTTTTTTTTCTCAGGTGTGTCCACGTGGAAGAACAAGATTTTTCCCTAGTCCCTGTCTCAAGGCATTCCACTAAAGAAGGGAAAAACAAACAAACAAACCAATCAAAACAACAACAACAAACACACATACACAAAACAACAAAAAACAAACAAACAAAAACCCACAAAAAAAACCCCACGCACACATAAACAAACAACACAACAACCGCCAAAACCTAACAGATTTAGGTGATACTTGTTGTGGACCTGCATACCTACTCTAAGAAAGAAGCTTATGAGGTTACACAGCAGGTATAAGTCAGAAGAAAGGAAGCATTCAGCTTAGGTGAATGTGCTAGGTGTTTGTCCTCCTTTGAGGAAATTTAATGTTAGTGAAAGAGTGTGGTGAAACAGCACAAACAATAAATTCCTGGTTTTCAAGCTGTAAATCTTAAGACAGAATGTCAAAACCAAAGTCAGGAGAACTAAGATTGGCAATGGCTGCATGTTCACAGCTTTAAGTGCAACATAGTGCAACACTGAAAAGTTCTTTTGAATCTGTCATGACACAACCTCTCACAGATTCTCAACACTGAAAAATCTCTCTGCTACCCTGTTTCACTGGCCTGGTCATTTTACTATCAGGTCACTAGCAATTGCCACCCTACACCATTTGGCATTAGTAGACCTAATGAAGGACCAGTTTGTTCAGGAGCTGCTTTTCCTCCCGAACACTGCAGGCTGTCCATGCACAAGAACAAGGTCACTCGGCATCAGACTCCCTCCTTCCCTCAACACCTCTTTTATGTAATCCTAAACATTAAGGCTTAATCCTTCAAAATATTTGTATCATAGCTAAAATATGGGAAACCTCAAGGCAGTACAACACCTGAAAATACAAAGGAAAGAAAATCAGCAAGTGCAAGGCACAGCTGTCTCTGACCCAACATCACCTGTCCTTTATATAATCTGCATGTTGTAGGAAATTGAAAAGCCCAAGAACTGCAGGAACCAGACAGATACCAAGCAAACACCACAGGCTTGTGTTCCTACTGTGTTTTAGTGATACCGCTGCAAAACGGCTTCAGGTTCAATAGGACAGAAGAACACAAACTCTCCTCCATTTTGCCCTCTCTCCTTACACCTCCACCAGAGACACGGCCAGTACCAGCTAGCAACTTGTTTGCTTTAAATGGATTTATTGCTTTTCTAAAAGGCTGAGCACCTCTGTCCCAGGAGAAGAGGATGAGGCACAACAGACAGAGCACAGTACGGGTACAGTGTTCAGAAGCACGCTCATGGAGACAAGCATTCCACACAGAGAATGGACAGCATTGCTAAATACTCTCCATCATCACCTCTCATTACCAGGTATCATTCACAAGTAGCAACTGTCACTTGCAACCCCATGAATGTCCTACAGGTAATGAAATCAGCATGCAGAGTTGGCACTTTGAAAAGTGTCCATGGGTACAGGGAGAAGCAGTCATGTCACCACTGCTTAAATTCAAAGGTCTTTTTCAGTACATGCACTTCCAATGTGTCTGTGCAAGGTTGGTAACTTGTCACTGAGGTCCATTTTTTCTTTCAGGTGGGCAGGGGGTGGTGTATGGTGCGCATGCACGCACATGTATTAGTTACGTGCCCAGAAAGCAATAAATGCTCTACAGAACATACACCACATGTGGGAAGAAAATATTTTCTGCTGCAAAATAAAGGAAGAAGAATTTGTTTAAAAGTCTCCTTTCAGTTAGTCTGAGATTCTCCCTTTCAACCCCAGAAAGAAGAAAGTTATTTCCCCTTCAATGGCTTCATTTCCCAAGAACCAAGACACTCAAAAGATACTTCTAGAAATCCTCACATTGTCACCAAACTATTTTTTATTGTTGTTCTTAAAAAAGTTTCCTTTTTTTTTTTTTTTTTTTTAGCATTTGTTGTTCTTGCTGCTGCTGCTTCTAAGAAAGTCCCTCATCTTGCTCTCTGCCCTACTGCTTACACAGAAAAACTACATCATATACCAATTCACCTTCATTGTTGACAACTCAGGGATCATTCTAGAGGGCTATCAGCAGCAAATGTTTGTTACAGATAACAGTAATTGAATTCTGAAACCTCGTATGCTTTACTTTACACAATCAAATATACCTAGTGCTGGCAAAACAACACATAACTCTACACTTCCTCTTCGTAACTGCTTTCAGAGTGCTGTGCTGTTGAGTATTGCAAAGAAGATCTCTAGAATTGTCTTCATCCGGACAGCCGAGGCTTTAACCACACTAGAAGAGCATTACACAGAGCACTCTAACCTCAGCAGAAGGTTTGTTTGGCTTGAAATTATACCTACACTGAAGGCAGAGACCGTGGAGCTTCTCTCACGTAAAGCTACCCTGGATTTTAAACCTTGATCTACTTATTTTTTTCATCTTCTCAAAGAGAGTTCTGACATCCTGAACATCCCACAGCCAGCTCTCCTTGAAAAAGTCATTTACTCTCAGAGTGTTAGAAAAAAATAGGTTGTAATTAAGCAGAGTTATTAAACTTTTGTCACCTGGGACACAAAACCTATTCATATTTACGTCAACAGGAGTGTTTGCCACTACAATCCAGTCTGGACACAACAGAAGTGCCTCAATATTTTTCAGAGGAGAATTTAAGATCTTGTGAGGGCCAATAATTAACTGTTCTACCCTCTGTTCACAGCAGCTTTTAGCGGGGTTGTCAATGACTTCTGCTATCTCACTAACAACCATTTTTCTTCTCTGCATCTCACCTAAAGAACACCATTCCCCTGGCAGAGGCACAAGGTATCACAGTCTATGGCCCAGTTTTCTTACATATCTCACAGCTCTGCTAGATACCCAGAGGAGAAATAACCATGACCCCAGTAGTAGAAGTGATCTTTGGAACATACTTTTCATAATTCCTCTGCTGAAGAGGAAGGAATTATCAGGATCTGCTAAAAGCTTCAAACTTCCCCCAAAATATACTTAGACTTATTGAGGAAAGTGTCCAGGTCACTTAGAAAGAGAGGCTGGAGAACCCAGTGGCAGCTAGGTAGTCATTACTCACCTGGACAGATAGACAGGACTGAAATTTTGGGGTTCTCATGCCTCTTGGACAAACTCCAAGTGGTCAGTGTGAAGTCTCATTACAGCTTCTTCAGGTAGTGATCAAAGCACAGAGAAGTTTGGTAATATCATTCACAGACACCATAGCCCTGCCTATAAAGGTGTGAAACCAAGACTTCTATGTTCTAATTGGAGTCCAACAGTGCCAGGATTAAAGGATGACAGTAACTGGATTTCTTACTGTAGTCACAAACAATAATAAGGTTAAGAGATTTCCTTTCTCTCCTCTTAGGCCCTGAGTAGGCAGAAGTTATAAGGCAGGGGGGCGGCTGTTAAACCTTTCCTCCTCCAATTGCTTAAGAGTGTGTTTAGGGTTGTCAATTTTGCCTCCTACTTAAGGCTAACACTTCTCACATCACTGGTTTAAAGGCATATTTACCTATGTATATATGTAGGGAGCAAGTGCATCTTCCTGTACAAACAGGCTCTTTCCAAGCTGTCTTCTCTTGTTCTTTTCCCCTCCTCACTCTCAATGTCACCCCACTTGAAAAAGACAGCAAATATTAAGGACAGTTGAGAGTTTTCTCTGCAACACACTCAGGCACACCAGCCTGCAACAGGGGGCTGGAAGAGAGCCAAGTTCTCCATCACAGGGGATCTAATAGGACCTCCAACCTCCCTCTAACCACTGATTTCTATGAAACATGGTTCTCTGAGGCCATTGCCCTTGACATGCCAGGACAAAATTGGACAAATAAATCAGAAGTTGAGAGAGTTGCACAAATATTGTGTATTTCCTTAGTAGTTTTCTGGGTGAGGCTACAACTCATTTGCTGTATTATTTGCAACACCCAAACATTTGGGGAGGAGGGTGTCAAAGAAAATTAATTGAGTACAAACCACACCAAACAACTGCTGCTCCACCATGTGCACAGGAGAGTTGCAGTGATGGAAACACACCCCCCAGCTCTGCTACAGCGAGACTTTACTGCTTTTACAGAATGAAGTAATTTGAACTTCAGGTCTGGTTCCACACAGAGAGAGATTTAATCCATCACACCTTTTAACTATTTAATCCTAACACCTTTTAACTGTTGGATGAATCACTTCACCTCTGTTTTCCTCTCACTCATGTCTATCCAAAGCATGGAGTAGAAACCCCACAGAATAGCAGCATTTCATTATAGCACATCATGCAGCACCTACCACAACAGGACATGAGACTGCCATAGCCTCCTGGCGCCTCCTGTCACACAAGCTGATTTCCACATAATAAGCACATTGTCAAGAAGCATCTCCCGAGGAAGCATTAGGATCTGCCCAGACAGCCTGTCCCAGCATGCACAGCAGACAGCCATTAGCCTCTCTCATGCTCCACGGCAAGCTATGCAGATATTAATTGCCCCTACCAGGAGCAACATCTTCCCTCAGCGCAGAGTCTTTAAAATTTCATCAGAAAGTAAAAATTAAAATCCCACCTGATTTCCACATACTGCTCCCCAAATCTTCCTCCACTAGCTCCCATGGGCCTCTGAGCCTGTTCAGGGGATTCTCAGCCAGCAGCATCCAGATGAGACAGCAAGAAAAGCTCTGCTGGTGATCTGTCTCTCAGATGGTTTCTCTCCACATGCTCCCTTCTGAGCACCCTCAGGTTTCCTATCCCAGCTCTCCAGTCTGGAAGCCAGGGAAGAATCCCCAGACGCTTCCTCTAGCTTCAGCTTTGTCTTTGCAGTTCAGGAAAATACATTAGAGTGTATGGGCAGTCTTGTAAGGTTCTATTTTTCCCAGGAAAGGTAAAATTTCATCCTTTATGAGTACTGTCAGTGTGTTGCAAGACATTGGCTTTGGGAACAACCCTGCCACACCTCACCATCACTCTGCTTGACAATATAACTTCACAGTTGCCCTATCACACGCAAAGAAACAGGAACACTGCATCACGGAAACAAGCCACTGGGAACAAAGTAGAGAACAAGAACACAAGTCATAGCTATGGCTTCAGGCAGGGAAAGGGTTATATGAGCTAGAAGAAGAATAAGCAACTTCAAATGCTGGATCTGACGCTGTCCCATTTCAGTGTCCAAACCACAAGGTCATCTTTCTGCTCTGCTTTCAAACAAGTTACTTGTTTAACAAAAAGCATGTGACCAAATTCATTGCTGCGTAACAGCCTCCCTAGAAACACCAGAAACATTCCACACATCAGCAGTAAGGCTATATGCTGTAGCAAACTTTTAAAAATTATTTTTATAGGTGACAGAAAGGGTACATTTCTTGGGAAACATCACACTTTTAACTGGTCATTGCTTTACTTAAGATCACTGTGTTTGAACTTCCAGCTGTTCACTTGGGGTCTACCCAAAAGCAACCTTGTGTCAGACAGAAAAAAAAAGTGGAAGTCTGCAGCAGCACACTGATCTTCTCTCATTTTAGCCATACTGAAATTAGGCATCAGCATTAGTATGGCTAATGTCAGGGAACTCTTTTCACAAACATAACAGATTTTGGGCATTTCTGTCTACATGTGCAGCAGAATTGCTGCACCAGCTGCCTTCAGATCCAAGGCTGCTTTAACAAAAGATGCTGCACTGCCAGCTTAGCTGAGAGCAGCAGTCAGTGGCATGTGAAGGTGCAAATGCATCACGCCTCCATGAAGCCACAGCACTAGCAGTCTGCCATGATACCTGTTGCTAAACAGCTCACTCACTGTGGCTCCAGGCTAAATTAAAATGTGTTAATGAATTCACCACCACAAAGCAGTGAGTGATTATAAAACCTGTACTTGCAACCTTGTCTACATGAGGAGAGGAACAAATGCTTAAGACAGTGACAAATACCTTTCAAACAAGTTTGAAAGAGCTAATGGGGATGCAGGACAAGCTACCTCCTAACACACAACACCTGGCAGAGCTTGCTAGGGTACACCACTGGAAATGTGCCAATGCAGCCAAGCTGGGAAAAGCAGTGAAATGAGGTCAAGGTTAGCTCACTGATCCACACCAACTTCCTCCAGTACTCTGTGCAGGCATTTGTTCAAGTGCACATAGACACCTGTTTGGCAAACCCTGCTACAGTGGCTGAAAACATGGGGCATCCTCCATGTCCAGTCCTCCAGTCCAGACTGTCCTGGTGGAGATCTCAGCACACGCTGACGAAAAGGGAACATGTGCCATACAGCAGCTTCTGTAATACATAGTCTAACAACTTTCCTACTGATGATGAAAGCAGAGATAATGTTTCATTACAATTTACTACTTCTGAAGTAGCAAACCCACCAAACATCCCGTCTCTTTCCTTTGCTGGTATCTTGAGCTGGCAAGCACCTTACATTTGACTATCTGCAGGCTCAGGAAGATGATACCAAAGTAAGATATATCTGTGAAGAAACCACTGGGGAGGGACCGAAGTCATACAACAACAGTGATACACGCCTGTGGAAGGGACAGTGTTCAAATCAGGATTGACATCCATTTCTGAGGCTTCTTCATAAGTGCAAAAAAAAAAAAAAAATTACAAAGAAAAAAAAAGTTTAATTCTAAAGAGTTGGCTACAAGCCAATGGCACTTGAAAGATTCTCACCAGAACTGGTAAATTTGTACGTAGGCTTTTCATCCACTTGCAACACAAGCTGTTAATAATCAGAGCCCGTATAATGCAGTTCTCTGCTCAGATCCTTGTGGGTGGAGCAGGTCCCTGAAATAAGGGTGACTTGTCCACACTTCCACAAAACAGCATTGCAGATGAAGTTATGCCCAAATAAGTATGAATATTTCATCAATACACAGGTGAGATCAACAAAGCGTAAATGCAGAGTAATGGGAATGTTGTCCTTTTGCCTGACTGGAGATTAAGGAACAAAACAGGCAGATAAAAAGCTTGAAAAGTCAAAGCACTTAACAAACATCAAGGAAAATATGAGTAAATTATTAATATAAACTGTATGCTGTGAAATCCAAATGGACATCCTAAGTCTGCTTCTGACAAAGAAGTGCACAATACAAGGAAGGAATACCTGGGAGTAAGCAGCTTCAAGTATAAAGTATGAGAGGACTGAAAGAAATGTCAGCTTATGAGACTATATTTCAGGGATGCATATATATGAAAATTCAGAAAGCCTAACAGAAGAAAAAAGCTGACATTCATTAACAGTGAAAAAAAAAAAAAATCTAAAAACCATTAAAAACCAATGCAAGCACATTGAGAACAACATAGTCCAGTTGAAAAAGACAAGCTGTACAAGAATGAGATGTGGCCATTGTTGCTTCACATGCAATAGTCACTAAATTCTGAGGAAAAAAGAAAAGGAAAATTACTTTGAAAGTAGAAAAAATAAGGTTCAGAACTAAAGATTATTCAATTAAAGGTGTGCAAGGCAAGACAGAAGCAAGGAAAAAAATGTAGGAAAAGTGCCAAAATGATCAGCAGACAGGCAGGGCTTTTGAGGGAAACAAGCAATGAGAAGAAAGTGGATGTACTGACAAGGTAAAAAATAAATGGACTACTAGAAGATTGCTGAAGGAACACAGATGAAAATACAGAACAAACGCAAGGGAGATTTTCTAAAAATATATCAATAATTTACATCTAAAAAAAAAAACCCTAAACCCTGATCTAAATACAACAGATTCAGAGACTCTACTTGAACTGTTATTGAAAATCAGATAGCAGGAGAATCAATAAGACACTTTGGATGAACATGATCTTCTCCCCTGGTAGAGAAAAGGTATTGAAGAACAAAAGAGTAGGAGAACCCTTTAGAATGGAGTTTCTGTGATTTGAACCCTGCTACCATTGTAACAGCACAATAGCTAATTGTTAGTGGGTTTCCGTTTTGGAAAATGACACCAAAGATATGAGTTCTGCCCATCATCCCAAACTGCCTATCCTGATGAGAATTTGGTGATCATATGCACTGACAAACAGTTAAAAATACTGGCTTGGGGGGGCGGGGGGGGGGGCTAGGAGGTGGTCCCACATACACTGGCTTTGGATCTCATGCTACTTAAGAGATGCTCACACTTAAGAATAAAAAGCGTGATAAGAAGGATTTACAGTGGAAGTGTAAAAATCAGCCTGGGTAGGTAGAACCTAGAAAAACTAGAACAGCGGCCAAAATACAGCAAGAGATTTTATTTACTAAGTAGAATCCCTTACTGTGTTAGACCACATAAAACAGGGAAAACAGAAGGAGCATGAGATGATAGTGGGCAGTAAATTATAAAGGAGACGGCATTGCAACAGACCTGCAGAAAAAGCCCGTGTCATTTTGGGCTGTACGCACAGAGGCTGAATCACACAGCAGAGCAGGGAGTGGTCTCTGTAACCACAGTTGCAATACGTTAAGGTACCTGAAACACTGCATCTCTCCTTCAGGTCCACTGCAATGAATGTACTGAAGTATCCAAACAGAGCCTCATTTATCAGAGACTTCTAACTCCAAGAGCAGTATCACTCAAGCTGTCTGCTTCCCCAGAGGCAGAGACAAGTTTCTGCTGCCTCATGCCACAAAGAGGAGTAAGACACTCTCACTTCTTGTTTCCTCAAACAGTTTCCAGCAGCTTTGATGTAGTTAAAACCAAAACAAAACAGAAGGACAATTTCCTCATCAGCTGAGATGCTGAAACTTTAGACCAGATAAGAACACAAGGTATTCAGAAAATACCCAGATGCTCATCTGGCATGCTATAAAATGCAGTATGTCTCTCACCTGCCTCTTTTTATAAATAACTTCTTCTGAAGTTGACTGGAGACATGCATTCAATCTAGAACTATTCCATACTGCAAACAACTACACAAAAGTACCAGCACAGACTTCATCAGAGAATGGATCTGCTACAGAACCCTGTAAGATACTGGTGCAGCAATTTACTCTTTTGACAGGATAAAGGTCAAGGGATCCATCCCAGAGGAGGCTGCACTATACACATACTACATGGCTGTTAGTAATCAATCACAAGTAACTGAATACTCCAGAAGCAGAGTGAGCACTCACCACAAACTAGCACGATAAGAACAATGCAGTATTTTTCATAAGCCATCAGACAACTGAGCTAACACAGCCTAGCTAATGAATGAAACACTGGAGAGCAAGACTAGGAGGCAGAATGGCAGATACTTCAAATAAAATTAAGCCTTCAGGAAAGTCACTATTAATATTCTGAAAGAAGCACACACATCCCATCAATCATACTGGCAGGGGACACTTGCCCTGAGTTCCACTAATGAGCAGAAAGAAGGAATAGCAGACAGCAACTCAATTATTGTATGCTCAGAAGGGAAACCTAACACTGCCAGAGGAGAAATCCCAAACGTGCTCCTCTGCAACAGACAAGACACAGAGCGACAGATAGTGAACAACCCATCAGCCATATTATGTTGCAGGCTTGTAGCCAAGCCCACAATATTAAGAATAATAAGCAATCCATTTTGTTTTCTATATAGGACTAAAAGGAAATCATAGTGCAAACATGGCAAATATTTCTAGTTATAACGGACTGTTTCCTTACAAGAAACTGTGACCTCTCTCAAGCACTCCCTGTCTGGAGATACTTTGGTTTGTCACGGCATCATAGTATCTTTTGAGGGAACAATCTGGAATCACTTAACATTCCCAGAGGTGCAACTCTGTAGCTTACCCAAACAGAGCAGATTTTGCTGAGGTTGGAAGTTTACCGTGAAAATGCCTGATTTACCCAGGAAACCACTCAAGAACATCTTAGGCAGATAAATACATGTTATTCCAGCTGGAATAAGTGTTTCTTAAAGGAACACCCAGTTCAATGGCTCTTCATCACCAAATAAGCTTCATAAAAGGAAATTCTTAGAGGTTGTAAAAAAGACAGGCAATGCTCCTTGCAGAGAGGAAACAGGCCCCTGAGTCCACAGCTGACAGAGCAGCCCACTTTATGGGGCTGCAAGGTGCTGCCAACCCAGTGAAGACAGCTGTGCCAGAGGAGAACAGGTTTCTCCATAGTGTACAACATGTAGTTTTCACTGCAAGGCCTTCTGGGCCTCAGGCAAAGGAAAGCATGCAACCAGATGCACAAATGAAGTCTTACACTGCTCTCCATGAGGTGCTGAATACCGTTTGCCCGAACAGGACAATAGGGTTGTAGAGACAAGAACATTCCACTCATGGCACTTCAAAGGATCACCATAACTGGCACTCGTGGGATATTCCAGTTGTACTTGCAATAACTGCTTTCCTTCCAGTAAGACATTCATTAGGCTGTAACTTCCCAAAACACACATTTGGAAGTTTTAATGATAGACAGTTGAGAGTATCTTCCAAAACATAATGTCCTGAAGGTGCACATACACAGTCTCACAAAGTGAGCCCAAACCACACGCATTTCCCTAAGACAATGCTTTTCTAACTATCACAGGAGAGACGCTGTGTTTAAGCATACTGTGTGGGTAGCAGTGAGATTTGGAATGTTTTTGAGCTCATGCATTATACTGAGAAATGAGGTACTCTCTGTGAAATGCAGTGTATTTGAATCCTTGCAGCATCACTGACGGAGTTATTTGTACAGGTAGAACCTGCCTTTACAATCTGAGCTCAACAATACAGGCACATCAGCCAAAATACAACTTGTATCTCTCACCTCTAAATAGAAATGTGATGAATTATCACTGAAACAACATCCACATAACAATGAACACAACATCTGTGTCATGGGAAAAAAAGAAAAAAAAAATAGTAAGAGTGAACACAATCACACAACCTTATTTCCTAATCAAGAATTTGCATTTATAGGCTCTCAGACATTAAAGTGGAAAAAAGGAAGGGCAGCCCTATTAACAGAGGGTGAAAAATACCACCACTTGGAAAGAACAAGACCCCAAGCACGTTTGCACCATGTCCTTTCACGCATTTTTTTTTTTTTTCCCCAAATGTACTGCTTGATCAGCATACAAAGGAACAAAAAAACCACGGGAAGACGTTACTTTGAGGACAGACATTTTACTTTGGCTAAGCTCTATTTCATTTCTTGCAGTCTCCATACAGTGAAAACATGCTACAACCCTTAAAGGTACTTATTTACACAATATCATGATAAAGACATTTTCTTCCACCTCAGAATGCCACTATGAAGATTTTTACTGAGATAACTATGAATGGAAGTTAAGGCTGATTGACTGCTTTAGCAAAAGCGTGCTTCACACCCTGCAGCATGAATCAACTAGGACTGCTTTCCTTCCAAGGCATCGCAATAGGAAGTCAATAATCCCCATCCCAGTGGGTAGTCTAACTGAAGATGCAAAGAACATTTCACTTGGTTTCCAGGTGTTTACTTCCTTCTGCTTCTATGTATAATAGTCCACTGCCTAGAAAATTAATCTCTGCCTCACTCGAGAGCCACTTTGAGCCAAAGGCAGCTGGGTCTAGGCTATGCTTACCCAGTTTATAGAAAAGGCATTAAGAGTTGACAGATCTCTCTACACTGGCCCTGAAAAGAGAAAGACCCCAGCAAGAGGGATGTTACCTCCATTCCAAGAGCAAGGCAACTTTCAAATCTAAATGTGGACTTAAGTTCAGTAGTGCGTTTCTGATTCAGCAACAAAGACTTTCAAGCAACACTTCATATTAGAAAGCCAAGATCCTCCTACAAGGCATCAGAAGTCTTACACTTGTACTACTGAACTGTTCAGTACTTTGGGGCTTAAACTTCATGGTGCCTGTTTTTACTGGCCAAGTCTGCCTCTCCGAAATCCTGAAGGTCTGGATACAACTTCACAACTGTCCTGCAGCATTAACAGCCAAACACAAAGCAGCCCTACAAAGGTTCATCTAGTCCAGTCCCGCTCCTGTGGCAGCCAGAGCTGCATTTTCAGAAAATTAAACACCTAAGAAGGAGCAAAGAGACAAAAGCCTTATGATACATGGCCTAGAAAAAGAAAGCACATTCTATAGCATTAAAATCAGTGCAAAGTTCTCCTTTCCCTGGGTATGCACAGGGCTGGAAGAATTGAGAGCTGCTGTTCTCCTGCCCTACAGGAACAATTATTTCTTCCTTCTTGAATTTTACACCTCTAGTTTTTGTACAACACTTGAATACATCACTTGCAGACAACACCTCACAACCAGAGATACATGGATCCAGAGTGACTTCCTGAATCTGCCCCTTAACTTTCATGAGAAGACCTCCTGATCAACGTCTGATGAGTGGGCCAAAAGACACCCAGCCTGTTAACACATCCAGCACCTCCTGGCTCTTTGCATTCTTCCCGTAAGCATCTAGCCCGGACATACCCCTAAACACACAGTCAGCAACAACATTTACACCACTCAGCTTATCTTCCAGCTCTGCCACAGACTCAACTGCGAGTTCAGCTGGCAGCACAGTGAATCCTTTTTGCTTTTACCTATGGTTTGGAGTGCAGGTCACACAGGTAACCCCACGGGCCCATGGATGCCAGGTGGCCACTACCTGGCTTCAGCGGACCGTCTGTGAGACTATTGTTCATTTCGGGAGCAAAGAAGGAGCTTTCAGAAGCAGCATGGCCGCGATGATACACATCCCACTGAGGTCTTCCACGGCCACCAGTGCAAACACTATTCAGAGGCCGCAACATGGAGTCAACGCAGCCGTGGTCTGGTACTAGCAGACTCAGCCGACCGGTACCCGGTGCTGCCGCTCCTCCCACTGGAAGCACGCCGGGCGGCACGCTAGGGAACGGCGGCCAGGGAAGCCGTTCGCGGCTCTTCCAGCCTCTGGCTGTGGCAAGGCCCAGCCATCTCCGAGGGGGCGCGGCCCCAGGCCCGGCAGGGCAGGGATGCTGCAGAGGTCGTCAATCCCGCAGGCACGGGAGGCCGGCCGAGAACCGCCTCGCTCCCGGCCCGTGACATTCCCGGCTCCGAGCTCATCAAGGCCCCCGCAAGTGAGCGGGGTGGGGCGGTCCCCGACAAGGGCCCGGGCGGCGCGGCTCACCTGGGCACGCAGCTCGGCGCTGAACGGTCGATCTCCCACGTCGCGAAGAGATTCATGGGCACCGGGACCGGCCCAGTGCCGGCCACCGCCATCGCAGCGGCCGCCCCGCCGGCCACAGCAGGGGGTCCCGCGGCGGGACCCGAGCCCAACGCGCTGGCCGCCGCCGCCATCCCGCCGCCGCCGACACTGGCGATGGGGGGCGGCCCAAGCCCCTCGCCTCAGCGCCGGCCTCCGCCTCGGCGCGCGCGCGACCGCCCGCTCGCGCGCGCGACGGGACGGGGCGGGCCCGAACACCTCACGGCCGCCAACCGAAGCGTGGCAGGGCGCGGCGGGAGAAGCCGTGACCAATCAGAATGCGGCTAGGGCGCGACCTGCGATGGCAAACGACCCAATCAGAGCGAGGAAAGAGAAAGGATGGCGACTTTGGCAGATAACCAATCGGAACCGAGAGGGAGGCGGGCCGGAGCACGCAGGAGCAAATCGAAGCGGGGAAAAAACGGAGCAGCCGGGGAGGGGCCAGCCAATGGGAAGAGAGTCGGTGCTCAGGCCGGTGATGGGGTGGGCGGGGTGGTGGCGGCGATCCCTTTAAAGCGCAGCAGCCTTGGCCCGCGCGGTCTCGTTGAGGGGCGCGGTCGGGCGCGCGCCCGCCCGCCCGCCTGCCTGCCTGCCTGCCTGCCTGACCGCCCGACCGACCGCCCGCCCGCCCGCCCGCCCGCCCAGAGACGCGGCCTGCTGGCGGGGTTGCCATGGCAGCGGGGAGCTGAGCTGAGCGGCGGGGCCGGGCCCGGCCCGGCCTAGCGCACTGCTCCTTCGGCCCCTGTCCCCTTTCTCGCTGGGGGCGCCGCCGTGGTCAAGGCCGTGCTCCGCTGCTGCAGCGGCGGCCCATCCCTAACTCAGGGCTGGTGCAGAGTCCGGCCGAGGAGGAGCCGCGCCGGGGGCGGTGGGTGAGGGGGGTTTAGCGGAGAGGTCTGCCAGAGCCCCCGAGGTGATTATGAGCTTTCAGTTGCTGTGAGGAAGGGAGGTGTCCGAGCCCCATGGGGACGGGGCTGAAGGTGTGATTGGAAGTGGGAGCAGATGAGCAGCACGACTGGTCAGTGGGTGGCCATGACCAGGGAAAATGACGACCCACGGGCCTGGAGGGTTGAAGCCAAACACAAAGCAAGCCTTGCAAAAAGAAGTTGAGAGCTAAAACTGTCTCCTTCCTCAGCCCCCCCTGTGACCCACATCTGTAGTGCCAGCACAGTGTGCAAGGGCAGAGCCCAGGGCAAGCCTGTGGCACAGCAACTGAACAGCAGAATTGCTGCGGTGCTGTTCTAGTAGAAAGTGGGAAGGATCCTCTGTTGGACCTCACCTGAGTTTAGAGGATTTGTCAGAAATTATACTGCCTCTGGAAAAATGGAAAAGGAACAGTACCAAATCATCAGAGGAGGGTGATGCTGTCTGAGGGATAGTAAAAGGAGGCAGAGGTGAATGTGGAGCTGTGGTGCCTCTAATTTAAAACTACCTGAAAAAAGTGGCTGAGTCAATGATGGTCAAACCACAAAATAATGGAAAAGCCCCCAGCTTCTGCAGGGACCATTCTGGGACCTGTGCTCTTCCAAATATTCAGCAGTGACAAGAGTTTTCCATTGATGCAGTATTATTCCAGGCAGACTATAAAATGGGGGTCTTTCTAGTGGAGGGATTAGGAATTAAGAAGTGGGAGCAACTTGCAAAGAAGTATAAAATATCCACAATTTCTACAGTGGATCTGTTTCCAGAACATTATCAATAAACATTTCAGGGTTGCACTCCTGAATGCTGATGTCTAATTTACAACCTGTCCCTTGAACCTCTTATTTTTACTTGCATTTGTTAGTTCTACATTGCTGCTGCTGCTGAGCTTTAGGTCTCTTACTAGCAAGCAGGTATCAACATCAGCTTTCAGTTTGACTAGATGAATAATATGAACCATCATCAAACTTTATCACCTTGCTCTTGGTCCCCTTCCCTAGCCCATTTGTGCATCTGATGAACAGCATGGATCCCAGCACAGAGTTGCCCAGACCTACTGTCTTGTTTGCTGTTTCAATGCATTTTCCTTCTTTTAAGCAGGTCATTCATGCATGGGAGGATCTTTCATCCTTGACAGCTTTGGTTCCCTAAGAGCATTTGCTAAGGTATCTTGGCATACATTTTTGTGGAAAGATCCAGGATGAGCTGCATTTTCATAGCATTCTGCAGATGAATGTAAAAACCTTGTTTTGCAGCAGGAGAGAGTCATGTGATAGTCATGCTGGCTCGGCCTTAATCTCAGCATTTCCACCCATCGTGGTTTCATCTCAGATGAGTACCATCATTGCCTTTCCTCAAAAGCAGTTGACTGCTCCTGAGAACATTGCTAGACCTGGGGGGCTTGATTTGTGCTGAAAAAAACTGTCACAGTGCTGCCTCAGCTGTTTGTTGGGAGCTACCCAGGACTGTGCTTTTCCACACAGTGGCATTTCACTGTCTTTGGGCTCAAAATGTTCCTGTGTTTTTCATTGTAAGTACTAAAGCCTGGTTATCTTTCAGCTTAAACAGAGCCTGTAGAGTTGTAATCTCATTCAGATGCTTGCCCACCTCCTCTTAAGCCTAAGCCTTTCTGTGTGCCAATCATCAGCTGAGATGTGTTTCACCGTGGATATGATCTTCGAGCACATCAGGGAAAGCACCCAAGAAACCCTTACTGTTTAGTATCCAGGCAACCAGCTTGAAATGTGTCTCCAGAAACCCTCTTTTTTTTTTTTTTTCTTTTATCTTTTTTTCTTTTTTTTTTTTTTCTTTTTTGTCTTTCTTTTTCCCCTGTCACTGCTACCCAAATGGACCATGACCACCAGCTTCTCCCCAGCACTTCAACACTGCCTAGAGGCCTTGCAGCAGCCAGCATCTTTGTCCTTGGCAGACAAGGTGCTACCGTGTACCCCTGTGTGTTTGTCAAGCCCCTGCAGGCCACCAGGTCCCTTTGGGCCAGCACTTTTCTCAGACATGCTGTTTCTGGAAAAGCCATGGGTCTCCTTAGCTTTTGTGTCCAGGACAAAGCTGAGGTGCAGCAAGACAAAGCAGCTGCTCAGGAGGAAAGAGACTTTCTCTTCAATAGAGTCATCCTCTCAAATTGCCCTGGATTGAGCTGTATGAGCACCTTCTGTGGTGCAAGGCCATGATTTATCCCTTGTGATTACATCCTACAGGCTCCAGCTGCCAGCAGCCCCAGTCTAAAGCAATGGGAAAAGGTGCTGTTCTCAGGCCCAGCCCAGGGGCAGTTGGCTGTCCCCTGGGTAATGCGGGGCTGAGAGGAGCTCACCCCCTGGTGATGAGGGTGCTCTGACTGCAGCTGAGGCTGTAGGATGATATGCGGAGGTGACTCTGGCCCTGTGTGGGACAGGCAGATGCTACACACATCCCCGCATACAAGGAGCCAGGGGGTGGCTTCGTCTTCATTAGGACATAGATCTGCACTGTCCCCAAGTGGCTGTGGCGCAAACAGCCATACCGCGGGCTGTCCCGGCATCCAGTCTGGGATTGTCACCGTTGTTTAGCTCCATTCTGTATTTGGACAAACGGTTACCTGGACAGACTCCGTATGTTCATTGTTTTCCTACTTGGCATATGCAATTTCTTGCTTCTCCACTCCGATGTCACCTTACAGCACTTTGCTCAACTTATGCCTTTTTGTGATGTTAAAGTGTCTTCAGCATCCTGTGATTCTTCACTCAGAAGCTGTTCCCAGTTTGTTTTTTAATTTGGTGAACTCTGGCACCCTGGTTCCAGCATCATGTTTTAGAGAAGCACACAAGTATCTGCTCTTGCTGTGGTTGCTTATTTTTATGTGCCTTGTTAAAGCAGCTCTTTACTGCTTCCTACACGAATACTGTCACCTCATGTCCTAGCTGCTAGTGAAGACTCAGGGGTTTTATGATTCCAGCCCAGGGATGAATCATCTTGTCTTTAGCTCACTGCTTGGTAGCTGCCTCCAGAACTTCTCTCCTAACTGTCACGTGGGTACCTCTGTGGTCACACACACACCCCACCCTCAGGTGCCTCTACAGACAGAGACCCTTTGCTCCTTCCTACAGCCTGCAAGAGACTGCCCTGATACTACACCAGGGTCGGTGCTTCTGTGTCCATCAGGAAAGATCTAGGTTTTTGTTTGTGTGTTGGCTTCCCCTCCCATGCCTCATGGTGTTTTCCACTCAGCTTGAGTTGCAACATGTCCTTTCCTTTTTGGAAGCAGTTTGCTTTGGCTGCTTTGATTCCCTGCTCTTTCACACTTTCTGCAGATCAATGTTTTTTTTCTTGGCCCAGGAATATGATCCCACAGACAAACTCTTTACCTTGTTGTGCATCTGTAACCCAGAGCTCTACTCCACACAGGCCTTCCACCTACCTGCATAAACCAGCCCATGCTCACTTCAGGACACACGATCTGAGCCTCGATGCTTATTCAGTGTCTCCATTTGCCATGGACACTACAGGTTGGATTCATATGTTCCTGGTGCCATCCAAGATGTCCCAGGACATCAGATACAACAGGAGGACTTATGGCCATCCAGTCAGCAGCCAGAGGTGAGGTGGGCTGTGCTTCTGCTGGCTCTGAGAGACTGTGACTGGCACTTGTTCTCGCACTCAGGTTTATGCCTTGTTTTGCTCTTAGCCCTTTTCCAAAGGTCCAAGTGCCTTCCCATCTTCCAAAATACATATGTTCACAATAAATACTTCAGAGTGGAAATATACTGAAAAACCTTCCCTGTGTAGCTGATACCTAAATCAGCTGGGAACAACCTCAGAGTTAAATACAGCTGCTCAGGCTGATAGAAGAGCATTTGCAGAGAAGGATGTCCACCAGCGTAAGGGAGACCTTTTGCCTTCACTGACAGGTTTATCTGCATGCAAGCCTCTGGCTTTGCCCAGCCCAGTTCTACCAGTGGCCTGCTGGAGCTGGAGCTTCCCAGGACCCTGCAAACTGGTATGCCTGGGTGCCAGGTAACGTAGGTGCATGGGTTCCCTGCCTGCTCCACCAGTGAAGAGGAGTCCCGGTTCCTCCAGGTGGGCAGCGAGAGGGTAGGATACCTTCCAGCGCAGGCTTCCCCGGATGCCCCAGGTTTTACCAGGGCCTCTCCTGGGCTGTGGCAAGGAGCACTCATGGCCCGGTGGGAGGAGGGCAGAGGGGCCGCGGTAGGAGGCGTGTGTGTGTGTGCAGAATGCAGCCCCAGTGCAGAAGGGGAGCGGGAGGGTGCCCGGGCCGGGGAACAAGGCGTGGCGGCGGCCCCAGGGTTGCTGGGGCGATGCGGGTACGGAGTGCCCGGTCCAGGAAGCAAGAGGGGGCCGGCGGGCAGTGCCAGGCGCTCATCTGAGGCGGGGGCCGCCGCAGTCCCCGCCCGCCCGTCCGCCGGGAGGGGCCAAGCGTCGTCGCCGCCGCAACGGAGCTGCCGCCGGGGCGCGTCGGGCGATGCCGCGCCGGGCCCGGGGCCGCCGCCGGGGCCCCGCCGCCACCGCTGTCGCCGCTCCCCAGTGCCCAGGGGAGCCGCCCGAGGTAAGCGCGACCTGGGCAGGAGGCGGCGGACAGCGTCGGGCCCCCTTCTCGGGTCGGACCTCACAGCCTACGGGCAGGGCCTGCCCCCTTCTCTCCTGGCGCTTCGGGCTCCGGGCCGGTGCGTGCTGGCTGCGGGCTGGGGACAGGCAGGGCCGGGACGGGAGGCGGCGTGCGGGACGGCCCCGCGCTGACCCTGGGGCGAGCGTGGGGACCGCCGGGCCCCGTTCATCTGCCGGGGCAGCCTGCTGAGCTGGGGCCCGGGCTGCCCCCGGCTTCTCAAACGGCGTGGCGAGGCCGTAAGGGGGAACGCGGGGGAGACCCCAGCCGTGTAGCACGCTCCAGATGTGCCACATCCACCAGCCCGCCTGTGCTTGCCAGCCTCTGAGCTTTCCCCCGTAGAGACACCTGTGTCTGGCAGGCATGGGTGTCACTGCCTCCCTCAGCATGCCAGGGGGTGCACAGGACAGCCAAAAGCAGGGGTTCAGGTAGCATGTGCCTGGGGCCCTGTGATGTCATGTCAGCACCAGGAGCACAAGCATGAAGGGGTGAGCACTAACCGCATGGCCTCCATCCTGCCCTCCCAAGACACACTGCCCACCAGGGGACCAGGATGGTGCCCCAGAATCTCTGACTGGCTCAGGTGTGGCTGTGCAGGCTCTGCACGGTGCAACACTGTGCCATAGGGTCAGCAGGCCAGCTTTATTCTCCCATTTCAGCTGGTGGACTGGCTCCCCTCCAGAGCAGCAGCTAAGCCATGCCTGGTGAGGCCCCAGCTCCATCTTCCCTCCCTCTCTGGCATCAGCTGCCCACTTGGCCAGAAGGAGGGAGCCTGGCAGCTCCAGTGCTTCTGGGGACTGCGCTTTGCTGTGCCCTGGCCTGGGAAAACAACATCCAGCTGAAATTGCAGGCCTGGTGCAAAGCCCCTTGTGTCCTGGTGCTGCTTTTCCTTCCTTTCAGTTGATAGTGCTGGGGCAGGGTGAGCAGAGGCAAACAGCTCTAAGAACTCTTGGGGAGCATGAGGCTGAAGTTTCTTCCCTCTCACCCCACAGACCAGTCAGATGAAAAATCATCCTTTCCTTTATTTTCATGCACAGCATTTATTTTCATGCTGTGCATGAAAATAAAGGAAACTGAAAAGAGAGTGGTCGTGGATCATAGCAGTTAAAAGACCTGCTTGGGTTAAAAACATAGATAGGGTCTTGTGTGCCTTGGGGAAGAATATAGCCAGTGCCACTGTCTGGGAAATCCTCTGGGAAGTAAGTTGTGTACCCTTCACAGTGGCAGAGACTAACCAGTGTGAAGAGGCAGTGACATCCTGTGTGCTTGAAGGCTGTCCAGCCTCCCCCACCACACGCCCATGTGCAGTCTAGGACCTGGGTTTAAGCCATCATGTGCTACCAGGGTGGCCTGGCCAGGAGTCTTGGGAGCATTTCAGCTAGGAGTCTGTGGGTTTGGAACAAACCAGGCACATAGGATGAGAGGAGTCTATTACATCACCCATCTCCTCCTTCTTTGGCCATCCACAGTTGTTGGGGAGGGGAAGGGCAGAATGACTCCCAAAGGTGGGGATGGGGAATTCCAGCAACTCCCTGACAGCCATGCCTGTTCCTCTGTGCAGGATGGTTCCTCCACCACCTGTCAGCAAGCCCCATGTGTGCCTCTCCACTGTGCTCATCATGACCAGCCTCATCCTCATGGATGCCTACCTGGTAGAGCAGAGTCAGGGCTCCAGGAAGCTGGGCATCTGTGTCATGGTGGCAGTGGGTGACGTGTGCTTCCTGCTGGTGCTCCGCTACGTGGCTATCTGGGTCGGAGCAGAGGTAAAGACAGCTAAGCGGGGCTACGCCATGATCCTCTGGTTCCTGTATGTCTTCGTTCTGGAGATCAAAGTCTACTTTGTATACCAGAACTATAAAGCTGACCGGAAAAGCCTGGATCTCATAGCCCGCAAAGCACTGACCTTGTTGCTCTCCATCTGCATCCCAGCCCTCTATGTGTTGTTGGTGGCCACGGAGCACATGGAGTACGTCAGGACATTCAAGAAGAAAGAAGATCTTCGCAACCGCATCTTCTGGGTCATTGTGGACATGCTGGATGTGCTGGACATCCAAGCTAACCTGTGGGAGCCCCAGAAGAAGGGGCTGCCACTTTGGGCTGAGGGCATTATGTTCTTCTACTGCTACATCTTGCTCCTGGTCCTCCCTTGTGTGTCCCTCTGTGAGATCAGCATGCAAGGGATTGGCATTATGCCACACCGGATGATGCTGTACCCTATGCTGAGCATGCTCACCGTCAACATCACCACCATCTTCATCCGAGGCAGCAACATGGTCTTCTTCAGGGACACCCGGGTCTCCAGCATCTTCATGGGCAAAAACATTCTGGCTATTGGGCTGAAGGTCTGTACATTTGTGCAGTACCAGCGGCACCAGCACCACACACCTCTGGGGCCAGACCTGGCCATGCAGCACAGCACCCAGGCCCAGCCCTCCCCAGGGTTGCACAAGTCCCGGGACCAGCCTGCCTGCCCTGAGGAGCTGGCCCATGACAACACGTGACAAGCCAGCAGGAGCCATAGCCTGGGCACTGCTGTGCCTGGCCATAGCTGCAAAGCTGAGGTGGGTTGTTGAGCTCCCTGTCTGGACAGAGGGCAGTGACCCTGCTCCCTCCCTCCCTGGGTGAAGCTGCTCTGGCTTCTAAAGGTCACATGACAAAGGGTCCTTATAGCAGCCTCTGTAAGGCTGCAGAGGAGTTTGGGACCTCAGCACCTCACCAAGACAGGCAGCAGAGTGGAGGAAGAGGCCAGCTTTGCCTAATGCACTGTGTCTGGCAGGGGCCAGGCAGCCCTACCCTGAACCAGTCTCCCCCTGTCAGTGCTCCCAACATAGCACTGCCCTCTGGCCAGCCAGGGCTCAGGAGCTGCACAGGGGGCACACACCCCATTGTTGGGGTTGGCCTCGGCTCCAGCTCGGTGCTTGGCAGCAGCCTGCTCCCTGCTCCATGAGCCAGGGTCTCCAGGCTGGGGGGACTGAGGCCTGGACCTCACCCTGCCAGCCCTCTCAGCCAGCTTCAGGCCAGAGGGAATAACCATCCTTTTTCCTATCCCTCTTTGCAATAAAAGATCTAAGCTCTGCAGCCTCCTCAAGTCTGTGTCCTTGCCAGCAGGCAGCCAGGTCCCCCCAGCTCCTATGGATGTCTGGGCCTGGATGTCCAGCTGCAGAGCATGTCTAGGGTGGAGGGGGGGGGGGGGTTGTCTCAGTGAACATCGAGGCCTGGGGAGACCATTCCAGGCACCTGGGTCTGAAGCCATTCCTCCTGGTCAGCAGTTGGGAGAGGAGAGCAGGTCCTTCTGAGAGACTGGTGGGCTCTGAGGGTGTTGCTGGGGGAGTATCTGTGGCAGCTTTGTCAGCCACCAGTGCCTGTGCAAACAGCTGCCATTACATCAAGTGGTGCCAGCCCTGTCCCAGGGCTGTCCTCCCAGGGGACACCCATAGCAAGTCCCCAGACTCCACCTGGAGAGATACCAGAACAGGTCTAGCAGACACACACTGCTGGGACAGCATTAGAAAGAGAAGAATAACCCAGCCCCAGAGAACACTAGCTCCCCTGTCAGTAGAAAACTGGAGATGCTGGAAGCATCAGCTCCTGGTGAAGCTGCTGTTGCCATGCTGCCACCTGCCCCAACACCCAGTGCCACCAAAACAATAGCTGAACTAGACAATGCCCCAGGACTTACCCTGATGCAGGATATTTGGCCCAGGAGCTGTCAGGAAAAGGGACCAATAGACTTGCTCCTCACCCCTAAGATGCTGAACACGTCATCAAGTATGTCCTCCTGGCTCACAGGCAGGCCACAAGCCTCAAGAGGCAGGAACCATTTGGCTCCAGAGGAGCAGGAAAGCAGGACCACTTTGGGGCTGCACCAGGGTTGCTCCCTACTGGGCAGGACCTACCAGCAGCTGGGTATAGGGACACACGGACTTGGAATACCGCTCTCACACAGCCCCTTAGAAAGGCCCTAACAGTAGTAACACAGATGAGCCACCTCCAGCTTGTTCTGGGCACAGTCTCCTTCCCTCCTTGCATTAAATTATGGGTGGAAGCTCATTCAGCTTTTGATTAAGAACTGAGAGCATAAAACAGCAGACCAATGTCACAAAGGGGTGAGGATGGCCTTGGGCTTTGGAGCTGCCATGCTGCTCCCAAGGCAACTGTCCTCTGAAGGCCCAAGGATTGGGCAGGCTCTGCATCCCACATCATAAGGCAAGGAGGAAGCAGCAGATAGACATAGTGCAAATAAGCCACATACAGGTTAAGGGTAGCTGAGGATTTCCATGTAGCCAAACTGGCACATCCCACTTCTGCTGCCCTCTCCCAGTTACACTAAAACCTCCAAAGCAGAACTCAGTTTGCCCACAGGTAATGCTCTAGAAGAAGATGCTTCAGCAACATCCTCAGGTGGGTGTGATGGAGCTGTTCATCATTCCATTTCTTGCTCATCACAAGGCCTTTCCCCAGGCCCCACACATCAGCTACCCACCTGCACACTGCACAGCCGTGCCAGGGAACACTCTGCCCTGCAGAGCTGAGGTACTCTCTCCCAGCACACGCTCTGACCTGTCAGATGGAGATCCTCTGGGGCACATCTGCATCACCTCGTCAGCACAGCCACAGGAGACAGGAGCAATCGGGAGTGAGGAGAAACAAGAGAGACGGCAGTCAAACAATGTGGGAGAGAGGCATTAACTCCCAGAAGTTCAAATACTTTCAACTGTAATAGCACGAACACTAAGAATAAAGGAAAACTGAGGTGTTTTATTTCATACAGAACCAGTTTCCTAGAAGCACTAACAGCCCTGGAAAGAGCACTTTGAGAAGCCAAGAAAGGCAGCTCTGCTGGAGATCCCAGGCAGCAGTACCTGGGCACAGTCAGCAGTATGCCCTGGCTGCAAGGAAGGCCAGCCACACCAGGGGCTGCATCACCAGGATCTGCCCATGCAGAGGGGTGTCATCCTCTCTCCTTTACTCAGCACTTGAGGCTACATCAGCCTCTTCATTAGTCTGGACCCCCAGAAGATAGAAGGTTGTCCTCTGGGCTGACTCCAGTTGAGTCAGAGGCTGGAGCTCCGTGAGGGAACAGGGTTTATGAACCCTCAAGAAGAGAAGGCTCCGGGGAGACATAACACGACCTCTTTCCCACCCAACTTACAGACCCATGACAGAGCCACACACTTCACTGAGAACAAGACAGTGATGATGGACTAAAACCAGGCAGGTTTCCTGGAGGAAGGGGCAAAAAAAACCAAAACAAATTCATCTTGAAAAAATGAAGCAGTGGAGCAGAGGCCAAAAGAGGCCTGGCCAGGGCCGTAAGTGCCAGTGGCAGACAACAGCACATCTGTTCAGCAGTCACAAGTTCTTCTGTGAGGGCAGATGGCGCTTGTCTTTGATGGCATTCCTCTTTCTCTTCTTGTTCAGGAAGCTCTCAAGCTTTCCACTCCTCTTCAGCTCTGTGTACTTCTCAGCTAGCTCCAATTTCTGCTTATCAGCTGTAGAGGAGAGGGGAGCAAGGTTTTAAACTGAAGCCCAAATAATCTCGTACAGACCAGCCCCTCCTAACCTCTCCCTCCCTGGCTCCAGGCCTGGCTTCTCCCTTGAGTACCAGCGCTAGAACAATCCCTCCACATCTCTGTGGAATATTATGGACAACTCACTTCTCATGCTTGGAGTCGTGTCAGCAGCATTTCCTTTATGTCTTCCTGTAGCACGTTCACACTAAGTACTTACATTTCTTTAGGAAGAAGGGCTTCTTTCCCTGCTTGGCCAATTCCCTCTGTTGTCTCTTCAAAGACATCTCCCGCTCCCTCAATTTCTGCTGTTTTTTCTGTGCCTGTTCTTGCTGTGTCTGTACAGAAAGGATGGCATGTGTCAGCAAGTGTCCATGCACACCTAAGGTTACACATGCTCTCTTCTAGTGCACAGGAGGAGAGGCTGCACTGAATTCACCATGCGGTTAAGGAGCTGCTGGAGTTTTTCCTTCTGTTCCATGTTTCGGCATTTTTTTATCTGCTTCTGAATCATCTGAAAAGGAGAGCAGAAAGCTTCATGACTGCCTGCCTGCCACCTCCACTGTGAAGCTGACCCTGCCAAGCAAGGTTCTTCTGGCCAAGGACAGTCACATCACCTCTTTCTCCTGCTTCTTGATGCTGTCCAGGAAGCTGTATGTCTTCATAAATATTTCAGGCTTATACTCTCCAGACAGGTCATCAAATCGAGGGTCTCTGTGGACCTGAAGACAGGGAAGGCAAAGGTAAGAGATCTGCCAGGATTACCCTGTTAATAGCCTGTTTACTTCCATGGATCAGACCTTGTTTGTGGGGTTTTTAATTTTTTTTCCCTCCTTTTTTAAAAAAAAAAAGAAATAACCAACAAAGAACTAGCAACAATTATGCACCCACCTTTGAAAACATCTGCAGGGGGCAAGGACAAAGCCCAATAATCCAGGTGGAAGTCCCTCACAAAGTCATCATGCTTGCATCCAATCTACTAGGCAACAGGCATTTCCATATGCAAGTTTACCACCCAATTCAAAACCAGCAGTATGAGAGCTGCCTGCAAACACCTGCAACTCCCAGACCAAGTGGTGACTGAACACCTGTAGTCAAGGTGATAGATTTGGCAATCCAAACTTCTCTACATTTTCACAGATTACCTGGACCAGGTAATACAAAAAACAATGAGAAACAAAAAGAGATCTCTAACTGTGTAAATTAACATATTAAGATGATCCACCAATGGTAAACCAGAGTTACAATCAGATTAGAAGCTAGCTGGGTATTTGAACTTCCAGTGTGATTAGTACTGAACAACGGTGACAGCTTGCAGTGCAGTTGTCATTGGTGGCAGCTATTACATCTTCCAGAAACATTTTGGTCTCCAAGTTGTGCATTATGCACCCAGCATGTTACACAGAGAGGAACAGGCGCTCCTGCACCCAATCCCTTGTTCTCCCCAGGGACATTAGACCATCTATACTCAACAAGACAGTGGTCCAAGCCCTACCTTCCAGAAACAGCCTGTGTCATCGTGCCATCTTCAGCAGCCCCATTACCATCTCTGTGCCCTACTGGCACCTCTAAGGGAAGTCAGCTTCTGAACTGGGGAGAGGGAGCACCCACCTTCTTTTTAACAGAGATAACTTGTCGCAGAAAAGGTACAGGCTTCTTGGCAGACATCTCCAATGGCCTGAAAAAGAGAAAAGTGAATAGAAGAGGACCAGAGGACAGAATAAGACCCAGGCTAACGTGTCAAGAGGTTAGCCAGACCCTCAGGAGAACATTAACGCATAGTGCTGAAACAGAATCTCCTACTCAATCCACACCATAAACCTACAGAGAGCAAAGAGGTGACTCAGTCAAGAGCCAGACAAGGCTACCACAACCAAAGGATCTATAAATGAGTGGTTAAAGCCATCCTACACAAAACCTGATGCAACCCTACTGTATCAAGTGAAAACCACCACCCACACCAGTAAATACACCATACTCAATTATTATTCTCCATGTTTTCATTCATCATTCAACAACCCTCTTCTATTCCTGGCCCACCAACTTATTCAGTCTTGACTAATACTTACACTGAAAGGTGAGACCAAAGTTGGAAATTTCTATATTGAGGTGGCAGTTACAAATACAGACCAGCTCTACTGTGGTCAGGCTCAATGAGAAATCATACCAAAACACAAGAAAAGACCATCCCCCAGGAATACAGGTCATAGAGCTTATGGCACATATCCTAAAAGGGACTTCAGAGTGAATGACCATGAGGATCACAGTGACAACCAATTAAGTGAACAAGTTATTTCAAGACAGGTTTTAGAACCAGATGCTTTAGGTGTGTGAAGGGGACAATATAAGGTGGGAGAATGGGGCATTACTCTCCCCATATTACTTGGATCCTGTGTCCTGGGATTTGTCAGTATATCAGAGAAGTTATTAGAAACACAAAAAGACCTGTGAACCACCTGCTGAGAGTACCCACAATGTGGGCATTATATCCAAATTCAGCAACACAATAATACCAAGGCAGGAATATAAACAACCCTGCAAGCATAATTAAGTTTTCCAAATCCCAATCAGGACAGTGCTCAGTGTATTTTCATGTCTGCTGATGTGGCTACACCCCTGTACAATGCTCTCAATTCAGCTTCATTCAGAAAATCAGAAATCTGAAATCAGCTCAGTTCCAGGTTATTTCCAAATCCTTTCTTTAAAGGAAGATCACTTACACAACAAAAACATGAGAAAAACAGCATGTGGGAAGAACAGGGATGCATCATTTAAAGGATTAGGGGAATTAAATAAAAATAGAATGATGTAAACTGTGTGGCAGAAAGAGGAGTTGCACTATGCAAAATCCCCCAGATTCCTGTGTAAAGCAGAAACATTAATCAGCTGTCAATTGAAGAAGAAACAGATTGAGGCAGAAGAAACATATTCAGCATTCAGAATTTCAGAAATAGGTCAGGGAATGCCAGTGTAACAGAGGAAATCTGTTCAAGTCACTTAGATACAACTCTGAGGACCGAAAACCTGCTAGCTACTGCAAATAAGGGGCAGCCATAATGGTTGTTACCAGTGGGTGCCAGTGGAAGACTGTAAAAAGATCTGATAGTTTTTGTTCTGTTGAATAAATTTTATAGTCACCACATCAACAGCACCTACAGAGTATGCAAATAGGAGATGTAAAGACCACAAAGGATAGGAAAAAGCCTGTGATGGTAAGTACTATAGAGGGGAAAAAGAAAATCATCACAGGCAAGCCAGATGAGACAACAGCAGAAGGATGAATGAAATTCCAGAACAATTGGCTGTCACTGCAACTGCAGCCACTAGGAGCTAGGCAGAAGACACTGCTAAGCTAGAAGAGGTTTAGAAAACAGCAGGGTAACTATTTCAGGACCCCCAGGACACAACTAACGCACTGCACTATCATACAGCTTCAGACAGAAGCATACCGTGCCATGGTTTAAAGGTGTCTTGATACAGAAGGTGTCAAGGAATTGAGCACCGATTGAACTATCAAGTAACAGATGGCACTGGGGATTTGAACAGAATAGGACATTAAGAGCCCTGAAACAGCAAGAGACCATTCCCAAAGCAAACATTGCAGTGAAAGGCACTATTGTGTAGCACATTAAAGAAGATTTACACCAGCTCTGCTGCAATAGCAGCAATGCAAGAAACTCCCAGCATAATTTCTGGACTGCAGAGAACGCACATGCACGTTTTTCTGATCACCAAAGAACCACATTACCCCTTTCTGCCTTGTTGCTGCTTTGCTGTGGCTTTCATAGGCTTTGCAGTTTTCTTCCCACTGGTCACCCGCTTGCACACTCTTGGTCTCATATCACTCTGGACTTGCAGTAGTTCCTCAAAGGACATTTGAGATTGATCTGGAACACATCACAGAATGCACCTGAACAAAACATCTTCTCGAGGCACTTCCCACCCCCAAATTCCTCTAAAAGGGATGTCTTGGAGCCTGAGACAGTGACATGAGCGCAGTGGTGCCATCCCTACACAACTGCATGTCAGAAAGAAGCCACTGCTTCTCTTGGCCTTTGATTTCTCACTCATTAATCACTGCAGTCTTTAGTACTAGAAGAGTCTCATCCTTTCTCTAATATGTCTTTGCTTCTCTTTCTCCACTCAGTGGCACACAGAAGACCAGTTCAAAGTTTTTACCTGGTACAAAGAGCATTACAAGCTCTACACTGAGCTGTATTTTGGACACATTGAAAATTCTGAGAGGTCACCTCTCAGGCCTGGCTCTTTAACAGACTGTTCTTGTCCCACAGCCTTTCAACGGACATCATAACATCTCTCACACGAGCCTGTTTTTACCAGCCAAAAGGTGCAGGAAAACCATGTGGCCTGCTCAATTGGACAGTCTCTCCCCACAGCACATCTACCATATGTCTGCTCATTATGACCACAATACACCCTCGACCAGGGTATAAACGGGGTCCCACCTAAGAGCTGGTTCTTTGCAGAGCAGCTCTGTGACATGACCAATAGGAATAGCTTACAGCCTAATTCACTGGGGGAAGAACAAACCCCCAGAACACCAAAAAGCAGTTTCATATTCTAACCCTGCAATGAGCTACCCACAATGTTATTTGCACCTTATGTTTCATAAAATATTCCTTCCCTCCTCTGACTGCTGACTAGAAGACTAACACAAACAAAGCAAGAAATAGCAAAACCACCAATGAATGCACTGGAATTTTCTGTTGCTGTGTTTCTTTAATATTCCTCAGTGACCTTTAACATTTCCTATAACTACAATGTAAAAATACTATCAACAATTCTTTCTGGATTTACACCTCTGGGTGCTCAGGGCTCACAATCAAAAAACATTTCTTAAGGCAACACTTGGGTATGCTTATTACATTCTCTGGATGATGGTAGGGCAAGAAAGAATGGGAAAGTTTGCCTTGGCTCCCTTCTAAAGGATAAAGTCTTGGCAAACACCACCTGGGTGGTGTTTGCCTGCTCAGCATCTCTGAGCAGTGACAGGCAGAGTCTTTCTAAGCCTTTGCAATACTAAGCATTTGGCACAGAACACCCCAACTGTGGCCTAGCAAAAACAATTACATCCTGCCTATGGTGGGTTGACCCTGGCTGGACACCAGATACCCACCAAAGCCACTCTATCACTCCCCTCCTCAGGTGGACAGGACAGAGAAAATATAATGAAAGGCTGATGGGTTGGTGCAAGCACAGGGAAAGATCACTGATTACTAGCACAGGCAAAACAGATGTGACTTGGGGAAAATTAATTTATTACCAATCAAATCAGAGTAGGGTAATAAGATTTGGGGGATTCTTTCTTAACACCCCTTCTCCCCAACATCTCCCTTCTTCCTGGGCTCAACTTCACTCCCAGTTTCTCTTCTCTTCTCTGCCAAAGTGGCACAGGAAACAGGGGTTGCTGTCAGTGCATCACACACTGTCTCTGACACTCACTCTCTTCCCCTGCTCCAGCATGGGTTCTCTCCCACAGAAGACAGCTCTGCATGAACTTCTGCAATATTAGTCTTTCCAGAGGCTGCAATCCTGCATGAACTGATGCAACAAGTCTCTCTCACAAGGTCCTGCCAGAAAACCTGTTCCAGTGGGGGCTCCTTTCCCCATGGGTCTGTAGGTCCTGCTAGGGGCATGCTCCAGCACAGGCTCTCCACAGGGGCACATCCACCTGCTTCAGTGTGGGGTCATCCAGAGGCTGCAGGTGGATAGCTGCTCCATTATTAACCTCCATGGTTAATGCAGAGGGACAGCCTTCCTCAGCATGATCTTCACCACAGGCTGCAAGGGAACCTCTGCTCCAGCACACCTCTCCCCTCCTTCTTCACTGACCTCGGTGTCTGCAGAGTTATTACTCTCACAGATTCTCACTCCTCTCTTCCACCTGCTGTTCTGGAGCAGTTTGGGTTTTCTCTCCTTCTTAAAAAATGTTATCATAGGGGCACTACCACCACTGCTGATAGAGCCCCTGGCCAAAGCTGAGCTGGACATGGGGAAAGCTTCTGGCATCTTCTCACAGAAGCCACCCCTGTAGTCACCCTGCTACCAAAACCTTGCCATGCAAACCAAATACACTGCCCATGATGCAAGGGGCATACTTTGCCCAGATCTGCTGCCAAGTTCAGGAAGCAACATGAGGTCAGTCACACTGGCTCAGAGCATGGACTCATCATCTTGGCAATAATCAAGACTCTCCACTTCAGAATCTGCTCACATAATCCAGAAAGCATAACGAACTGCCAAGCACTATCTCAATAAATGCTTTCTTTTTGCTTGTTCTGAACACCCAGGAGCTCAGGTCTGTCAGTGCACGTTAGTCCTCTAAAAGGGTTAAGGGAACACCATATATTCATATATATATTATATTCATATTATATATATTATTCATATGTCACACAAGGGACAAAGGAAATGTGAATACAGCACTATCTCATTACACTGCTTCCCCAAAAGACCCTTCTGACTTCTCTTACTGCAGTCCGATAGTCACTCTTATTTGTGCTCCCACAAACACCCTTACCTTCTATCTTCTTAGGGATGACAGCACTGTCGCCCTTTCCAATCTCCTTCAGTTTCTCCATCTTTCCACGTGTCACTTGTACAACCACTTATTCCCTGCCTGGCCAGAATGGGAAATCACCTTCAGACCAAAGAATTCTGCCCCCATTCAGGCAAGAGCTGAGCGCCGAGCAGCTCAGCTATTTAAAGTAATCATGCTGTTGGGGTTCACAGGGACTTAAGAAAACCAATAAATTCTAGGACTGAGACAACAGCATCTGCCACCACACTATTCAAGGAGATTCCACTTGCAGGGCAATCGGTAACTTCTCAGACCTGTGACACACTGTGCCACATGTTTAACAATATTTAGGAGCAGTGTCCATTCCCTCACAATTCTCTTCAAAAGCCTATGAAGTATTTCTCATGAGGTTTTAATTTTCACCGTGACTCATTTTAAGGCAGGAAAACCACATTGTATATATTGCTGCAGATGAGAACTGCCCTAATCCATCAAAGCTAAACACCACCACTGTTGCTGCAGTTATATACCACCTGGTTCTTCCAGTTTACCTATCCTGTTGAGGACCTTTCCAGCTACCGTGTATCTAAATTTGCACAGTGCAACTGTCCTTTGGACGATGTACGAGATCTTCCACACACAGGGAAGGCGAGAATGTAGGCCCTTATAAGCGTTTTTGGTTTTTTCCCCCCCTCCCAGAGATCTCTCAAACACCTCAAACTGAAACCCTGCTGCTGATCCCGAGTAGAGCAGGTAAGGGGAGAAAAGCAGGTGCAAGAAAGAAGCGGAACACGGAAAAGGACTAAGCCGTTTGCCAGTTCGCTCCCCACCGAACGGGTGGCCACGACAGCCCAGCCGCGCCAGGAGACCCTCCGCGGTCCGCATGACGCCCGGAACTGAAGCCACCCGGGCCGCACCGCCCGCCCGGCCTCCACACCTTCCGAGCGTGCGGCGCCCCGGGCTGAGGACCGCCACCCATCCCGGACGGCGCTCCCGCCCCACAGAGCCCTCTGAGCGGAGCAGCCCGTACCTCTCCCCTCAGCCATAGCCACCTCCTCTTCCGTCCCGCTGCCCGCGCCCTCGGCCCACAGGGAGCTCCCGTCGCCATCGCTGCTGTCACAGGAGCTCTCACCCTCTGCCGACTTCAGCCTCCCGAGGGGCCGCTCTGCAGACGCCCCCGCCTCCTCATCGCTCTCGGCGGCGGCTGATCTCCGCCCCGCCGCCCGATCCCGCCTGAACCGACCCCCTGCGCGCTCCTGACGCGGCCGCATCGCCAACCCCGAGCCCTCCCCTCAACGCCCCGCCTGGGACCCGCCGCGAGAGCAGCGCAACGAGGGCACCTGGGACAGGAAATGACGAGACAGAGAGCAGGGCAGCACACGCGCAGACAGAGGCGGGAAGGCGGTGGGGGGGGTGCGAAAGGGGCGTTTATTGGAGTGGGTAAGGGCACATAGCGCGCATGCGGGCAGCCACCTTCTCCTCCTCTTTCGGCACGTGGCCTGGCGGCATCAGGGCAAGGCCGGGACAGTGGGCGGTGAGAGGCTGTCGGCCAGGGCGCGGAGCTGCGCGGCCAGAAGGCTGAGCTCCCATCCCGACGACGGGGTGGCGGCGGCAGGCGCGGGCAGCGGCGCGGCGGGGCGGTGCTGTCGGGCGCGCAGGTAGCCCGCCTCCTCCTCCCTGCAGTGGACACGGGAGTGAGTGGCGGCCCGGGGGCGCGGCGCCGCTCCGGCCTCCTCCCCACTTGAGCACTCACCTGAGGCAGCGGCTGGTGCAGGCGATGGCGTGGCCCCCACCGTCTCGCCGCGCTGACACGAGCAGCCAGACCCAGGTCCGGTCTTTACGCAGCACACGCAGCACTGCCGTCCCTGCCGCGGCCCCGAGAGCTGCAGGCAAGGGACTCCGTTAGCTTGTAGTGGGGCACGGCCGCCCCCGGTGTCCTCCCTGGCCAGAGCGGCATGGTGCCTGTGGAGCCTGCCAGCTGCCCTGATGAGGTCTGCAGTCAGTCAGGTGACAGACTTGAGCTGGGGCTAAAGGGGGCTTGTCTCTCCCTCTGCATTGTGGCAAAGCAGGGGTGCCCATGTTCCTAAGCTTTGGAAGCTGCCTTACAGATGGTGTATTGGGCATGTAACCAATTCTCTGCTTTTTCCTTTTCACAGCAGGGAGCCACAGTGAGCAGGACTAATTTCACTTTGTTTCTCTTGTACTGGACAGCCAAGTATCAGGTGTAGCTGAACTATGTAGCCACAGAAAGACACCTGTATTCCCAGGCCTGACACTCACCCACGGTTCTGTGCTGGGCAGCTGCTACCTCAGCATCCTCAGGGTGCAGGAGGCTGTACCATGACTGGCCAATCAGTTCCTCCCTGCGGTAGCCAAGGTGGTAGGTGACACTGGGGAAGACAAGGGGAGTGGGGACTGAGTGTTTTGCAGGGACAGTGCTGTGTCAGCAAGAGACAGCTGTTGCAAGATGGAGAAGAGAGCAAAACAACAGAGGTACGGAAATGAGTTGCAAACAAGGGAGGGAAGAAGTTCTGGGAAAGTCGTACTGCTCGTGCAGGATCCAGCCTGCATCCCACACCCGGGCTTCATGAAGGGAAACGATCCTTGCTACCCAAGATGTACAGCTGTACAGACATCCCTCACCTCTCCGTGACATCAGTAAATGTCATGTCTAGGACGTGTGTGCTCTGGAACAGGTCGTCCTGGGAACAGGTATCGCCATCTGCAGGCAACCGTGCGACCGGCGTGCAGAGGGCCAAGAAGGCTGCAGAGGAGGAGGAGAGGGAGGAGGGCGATGGCCAGCGCAGGTCTGTGAAGCGCCCCCGCACTGCCACGGCTCGGTTCCCCCCGTGCTGCAGCCGGAAGGCCTTGGACGTGCGCATCTCACTGACAAACGTGACTTCTGCGGGGAAACAAATGGTCCAGAGCGGGTCAGAGGCTCCCTCTCTTCTTCCAGCCACACCAGCTGATCCTGGTTTGCTGACCACAGCTATGGAGGGCTAGAGCAGGGTGGCAGCATCTGTAAGACGCCAGCTCCCTTACCCCTGCCAGGCTCCTCCTGGGCCAGGAGGAGCTTCTTCTGCACATCGTCTCGCACTCGCCCATCAAGGATGTCGAAGACTGTGTCACCCTGGGCAAGCAGCTCTACCTGATAAAGACGGAGCCCCCTCTGCTGTCATGGACTGTGCGTGCCCCAGTGGGCTGTGCGCTGTCACTGTGAGCAGGCAGCCTGCTGGAGCCACAGGGCAGGGACCACAAATGCCCTGTGGGCAGGCCTTACCATGGAGAGGCCCAGGACCTGAGCCACATTCTCTGAGATGTAGACCAGCTTGCCATTGGCCGAGAGCACAAGCAGAAACCCTGGCAGCAGGGAGAGCAGCTCTGCTCCAAGGTATGGTCCCATGGGAGGAGCCAAGTCTGCTGGAGGAGTACAGGGTGAAGCACTATCTCGATGGGGTGGGACCAGTGTCCCCTGCAGAGCCAAACTAGTGCGGGCTGCAGCAGTGCCATGGGTACCTGGAGGGAACAGCTGAGCCCCACGCAGCCGGAGGCACACCAGGGCCATGGTGTGGAGGTAGGAGAGACGCTCCTTCTCCTGTGCAGAAATGGGCAGCAAGGAGCGCAGCATCTGCAGCTCCACATTGATCTGGTCCCGGCGAGCCTTGGAGGCACTCTTGGTTGACCTGCAAAGCCAGCCATCTGGGAACATGTATCCAAAGAGGGAGAGGGACAGCATTCCCTGCCCATTGCCATGGGAAGAATTGTAAGCTCAGGGATAGAGCAGAGATACTCCCCTAGAGAGTCTCAGTGCCCCCACTACCTGCCTCTAGGAGACCAAACCTTCGGCAGCTGTTTTGGTGCAGGCAGAGGTGCTCACAGCTACCCGGGAGGACTCACTACTGGCATGGCTGGCGCCCAGGTTGGACAATGACCCATGCTTTGCAGGGGAGCCCAAGTGCCACAACCTCCCTACCCAACCCCACAAGGATGGAAACTTCATCCAGTGCCAAAATGTGAGCCCCAGCCCATTGTATCTGACTTTACTCTTCAGCCACCTGAAATCCCTCTGCCCCTCCAAGGTCCCCACATCTCTTCCCCATGCACTGACAGGCAGCCCTGCTGTCCTAAGCTGGTGCCAGCCCCTTGGAAGGGCCATCAGGCACTCCGCAAGCTGTAGGTGGGAGGGAGCTCACCTGAATGGCTTTGAGGCACTGGGCGCCTGCTTGCCCCTCCTTGGCAGGCAGCTCATCTCTGCCTGCAGCAGCCTGTGGCAGTGGCTACAGAAGATGGTCATGGTGCCGGCACTAGGATGCCTGGAGCTGGCAGCGTACCACTGTCTCCTTCACCTCTGTCTGTGTCTGAACCTGCTGACCCTACTGCTCCTGGCCTCCTTTTGTACCCTCCTGGGGTGCAGGGGCCAGAGTTACCTCTCCTGACGCAACTCCAAACAGCTCAGGGCTATTTTTAGAAGGCAGGCTGCTAAAAATAGCCCTTGCAGCTGGCTGCAATCTGAGAGGGGAAGCAATAAAAGGAAGTCAGGGTCTTTAAAGTAAACCTGGCTGCTCAGGAGGGGGTGATGATGAAGGTAACAGGGATCCCCTTGTGGAGCACACATCTGCACAGCTCTTGGCCCACAGTTGTTGCCAGCCCAGCAGAAGGTCCATGGTGGCTAGTCCACATGCCTGCCCAGCAGCTGCTTTCCAGCATCACTGATGACTGAGTTGGGTGCTGGGAGAGGGAGCCAATGCGCCAATAAAATGCACTGGAGACATTTGAGCCAAGATGGTGAGCAGCATCCCATCTGCAGCAGGGTCCTGGCAGAAGGAGGTCAGGGCAACAGTACCCTTGAACCCAAGGGAAACCTTGAAGGGGAGTGGGGTGCCTGTGACACTGTCCTCTGGCAAGTTCATTTTCTTCTCAGAGGCCTTCTCCCCACCAAAGGTTTGCTCTCCATGATGCAGCTGGCATGGAGCACTGTCTTTCTAGGGCCTGTTGTCTCCACTCAATGTCCCAGAGACCGATTCTCCTCAGAGAGCCCCAGTAACAGCCATTCATGGACAGGGCCAGCACAGTGAGCCTGGGTGGTCTGTGGGTGTTTTCCTGGTGTCTGGCACCCTACAAGGAGAGTAAGCTTGGTGCTTCAGTGCTGGGGAAGGGGATACCACAGCAAACAACCTCCACAATTTCATGGCACAGCTTGAAAGAGCATGCCTGTGGCTGAGGCAGCTGGTTGAGCAGGGGAGCGGGAGCTGGAGCTGCTGGACAACACATGGGAGATGCCCACCCAGCCTTCACAGGTAACCTGCAGGTACCAAGGACCCCGAAGAAGCAGCCCAGGCTGGAGGTGCTCTCCCTGAGCCAAATGTGCTGTTGGTACTCTCAGGCTCCCTTCAAGCTCCAGCCCTGTCCTTAATGCTCATCACCCACCCCAGTGAGGTGCTACCAGTACATGAAGAACAAGATCTTGTTACAATTGTGGTGCCTTCTGTTTTCTTGGCACAGGGTTTTCACTGCTCCAATGGAGCTCCAGGCTGCTCCATCACACCCACATTGTCCCACTGTCCCCCTTCCTGAAGGCTGAGGAGCCCTGGCACTCTTGCAGTCTGAGGTTGCTAGATGAGCAGCACTTGTCCCTAGCTACATGCTAGCCCTCTGAGCAGGCAAGACAGTCTGGGCCCCCTGCCACATGCTCCCAGCACACAGCCATCACCATCTCTCAGAGGCCCTGAAACTTTACACCCCAGGGAACACCCTGAGCACTTCCCTAGCTTTCCCCTTGTTAGCTCTGCTACAGTTGCCACCAGAGCTCCTCTTTACATCAGACACCTCACCTTCACACGAAAGGGCTCAGGCACAGTCCTTTGTGCCACCTGGGATGGCTGCGCCAGACATCCCTCCCCATCCCTCCCCCCTGGGGCAGGGACCTGTGGAGCACTCATCTTCCTGAAGCAGTGCAGCCCAGGAGATATGCACCACCTTCCTTCCTGCTCTCTCAGAGGGTGGCACCAGCCCCAGGCAGGAAGCAGGCACATCAGGGCAGTGCTGCTGTGGAGGGCCCACCTCCCCTTCTCCCACCCCAGCCAGAGTGACAGCTCACACCAGCCACAGCCCACAGCTGCCAAAAACCACCTGTGGCCTGCAGCTGTGGTTCTGTCTCTCCCCTCCCACATCTTCTTCCCCCACTCAGTTCACTGTCTCGGACACAGAGCAGCAGAAAACACATCTGCCTCAGCATTTATAAAACTCCTTCCACTTGCTGTTTTACAACAGGAGCTGGGCAGAGAGTCCAGCTAGGCCCAAGCCCCAACATCAGGCTCAGTTTGGGGCTGGGGCCAGCCATCTGGTGCCAGGAAGCTGGTCAACACTGGCAGGTGCAGGCGTGGAAGTCTCTGCTCTCTCAAAGCACTGTAGGAACAGTTCATAGCCTGAGGCCAATCCCAGGACCATGGCTGGTGGTCAGAGTTGATTCAGGCCCTTGGAAAGTGGCTGGGGACTAGGCCAGCACAGATGCAGCTCCACAGGCAAGGGGAAGGAAGACAGGAGATGCTGGAGCCATCAGCAAAGAAGGGAGTTCACAGTTGTGCTGCTGGGGAGAGCCAATTTCTTCCCTGGTGGCCTGCTCCACCTGCACGCTCATGCTGCCCAAAGCATGACAAGGGCAGAGGACGGCCTGACTAGGGCATGACAAACTGAGCTTACACGTTCCTTCCTTGAAAGGGCAAAAAACTCATGCAGGCAGTGGAGGAAGAGGTCAGTGTGTAGAGGGGTGAGAGCAGGGTGGTAGAGGGATGAGCGGTGTCAGCCCTGGGATGAGACAATGGGGCGGCTGATGGTGCTGTTTGTTGTCATGGCCGAGAGCTCCCATCTGTAACACACCAATAGGATACACTGAGAGAAAGTGCAAATACAGCGCCCAGGGCCAGCGCAGCTCCACTGGTGGTCTCCAGCTCAGCCTGCCCTGAAGCTGCAGTGCTGAAGAGGGCCCCAGGCAGCCCTCAGCCAGGACTGGAGTACCCCCAGGGCAGAGAATACCCATGGGGTGATCTCCCAACAAGGTACCTGATGTCATGGGGAAGGCAGGACTGGTCCAGGCTGTACTGAATCACTGCTAGCTTACACAGCGTCTTTAGACTGGGGCCTGCAGAAGAGGGCAGTTAGTCACAACAGTTCTCATCTGGACACTACTGGGGAGGGTCCAGGCATCAGTGCCATAGGAAACAGGGCAGAGCACCCTGTCCACCTCTCCGGGGAACAAGGCAGGGTGCACACCAGGGATAGGCTGGAGCAGTTTCTTGTGCTCCCACAAGAAGTCTGGCAGAAGGAGCGCATGAAGAACCATGAGCTCAGCTCAGGCCTGCAAGCACAGCTGCATCTCTGGTTGGTCTGCCTTAAGCCATATATACCAGCCAAACATAGCTCCTCTTGGAGCCGTGCAGGACACAGTGTGGTGCTTCATAGCAAGGCCTGCTCACAGGGCACCTCATGGTGAGAGGCGCAAGCAGGACAGGGAGTGTTTACGTACTGAAGTCAAGGATGTAGAGATCTGAGTGATCCATCAGGTCAGATTCATCACCCATTCCCTCTTCTGGAGACGGGCTGCAGAAACCAAGCAAAGCATGTCAGTCAGTGCCAAAATGCTTGTACACCAGTTATAGTCCCTTAGGCTCCCCCAGGGCTGAGCAAGTCCAGACTGTTCCTGGCCTGCCTACCCCATGCAGGGTCCCTCTGATCCCTCTTGCTCCTCTACTTCCCAAACAGCACCCAAAGCCATCACTCTCCCAGCTCTTGGCAGAGCAGGCAGAGCTGCACAGAGTCAGGGGGCAGAAACACACCCCATCTCCTCTGTAATCCATAGCAGGGAATGGGGGGAGCTGCTGCCCCCTCACGCATGACCACAACAGCTCCAGCTGCGAGCCAACCCCTGACCTCACCTGTCTCTGTTACCTTGCTGCACCTCCAAACACAGGTCCCACTTTGCAGGGAACACCCCTTTTCCATTCTTGGACATTGATCAGCCTCTGGCTGGTTTCACACGAGTCCCTCCCCAAGTACCTCCCAAGCTGCTCTCCAGCAACTGAGCAATCCTGGGGCCTCCCCGAGAACTGTGGCACCCACCCTCAGGAGGAGGGTGCTTACAAACAGCTGCCTCCAGGGTTGAGATTTTTTTTCAGGGCTCTGTTTGCTCAGTAATTTCAGTAGATGTGACCCTCCAAAAAGCTCCGCTTTGAGAAGCAAAGCTGAGCCCCAGGAGAAGGCTGAGAATAACTCTGAGCAGGTTGGGGAAGGGATGTTACAGTAGCTCGTGAAAGCAGACAGGCAGCTTGTACAAGCATCTGTCCCACTCTTTTTGTGGCAAACAGGCCCAATGGGCTGCTCCACAGCAGGTAGGGCCAGACTGGCATCACCTGGAGAACTCAGTGCACTGTTGGGAGTCTAACAAGCTTCACAACAACGCTGTATCATGGAAGGCTGCCCTAGTAACACATTAGGAAACACTTCTAGACCAAACTGCCTGTGCAGGCAGAGGTCAGCCCACCCCTACTGGGCACCAAACACCACACCATGTCTTATTACAGACCTCAGGCCAACTTCACCTCATGGCCAAGGGAGAGGCATGCAATGGGAAATACAAGGATTTGGGAGAATATCACATGGGACAGGTATTTGATCTAGGAAGAATCAGACACCATACAATGGCACAGCATAAAGCCCAAAAAGCAGTGCTTGTGTCCTCAGTGAGGTAGAGGAAATAAGCTGGAGACCAAAGAGGAGTTTTTGATAGGCTCTCTAGTTGCATTGCAGGGACACAGATCATGGGAGCTATGACCTATCTCCAGAGATGGTGGCAGACTCACCAAGTAGAAAGTGGCCATTCAAATTTTTGGCAACCCAGTGAAGCAACAAAAGGAGCACCCATATACTGCAGGCAACACTGCTGTGCTCTCCCTGCCTACCTCAAGTCTAGCTTCCCACTGCTTCACCACACATCTGCAGACTGCTATGTGCTGTATGTTACTCATGAGTCATGCTGTGGAAACCTGTGAGGTAGATTATCCTGTCTGTTACGCTCTCAGAAGCACTGATGCTGCTGGGGACAGAGGGAGTATGCACTGTACCACACTGCCACAACACCCACAGTGGGCTGGAGGGTGATAAGCCAATGTGCTTTCTCCAAGAACAGTGTGGAAGGTGCTGTGCTTTCTCCAAGAACAGTGTGGAAGGTGCTGTGCTTTCTCCAAGAACAGTGTGGAAGGTGCTTTCTGGGAGTTCATTTTTTTTCTACAGAGCAGTGAAGGCAGCAGCAGCAAATAAGCACCTGAAGCAGATGTGGAGGTATTCACCTGGCTCAGTGGCAGCTCTTTCCTTTATCCACAAGAGACACACGTACCTGCTACATGAGCACAAACTCTAGTAAAAGCCCACAGGTTAGCAACCTGCAGCCAGGAAAACATCTCATTCTATTAGCTTGTGTTCCTTTGGCTAGGCCAGCAGCTGAACCGCTTTTGGATTCTGCAGCATGAGCTGAAGTTGTGTACCAAGCGCAACAGCACAAGGCTTGAAACAGATTCTGCCTAGCCATAGGCTGTTCATTGCTCCAGTTCTCACATGGTTAAGATCCACTGCAATTATTTCATGCTGAATTAACTGCAGTGGATTGAGTGGATTGCAGCCACTGAGATACGGCAAGAGAATTGTAGAAAGCAGCTAGGAAACATCTGCATGGCACAGGAAGCACACACATTTGAGTTTGAATTGGGAATCGCTGTGAGCTCCAGCCTCCTGGCTTCCTGGTTGTGCCAAAATGGGGGTGGCATCTCAGAAGATTCTAACTGAGCACACGTCAGGCACTGATCAGTGCAGCAGTCGTTTTAAACTGATACCAATTTGCTGATACTCCCACCTGATGTTGGACCTGGAATGCTAGTGAGGAGCTATAACTTCAGGCATCTCTAGGGAACAGACAGCCTCACCTATGGTTTCTTGCCTCTGCAGTCTTGATGGAACTGCCAAAGCACCTGAGAGAATGGTCATTGCAGCCCCTAGCACACAGAGCAGCCAGTGCTGGAACAGTAGTGCTTGGACCAGGGGAAAGCACTCTGATGACTGAAGGTTGTTTGGAGAATTTGAAAGAAGGGAAAGGTGCTTTAAGTCCTGCTTTGGTTTGTGACAAGGCAATTTAGGGTGTCCTCACTGCTTAGCTGGGACATCATGCAGAGACTTCTCACTCCAGTGTCACTTGCTTCCCCACCTATGGCCCAGTAAACTTCACATCTCACAGGACATGAGATAGTACCTGCTCTGGCCAGGTTCCCATAACCCCAGTACAAACTGCTGGGCACAGCTCACTGTTAGCAGAGAAAACCTTTTCCTAATGGGTCCCATCTGCCCGGATACAGGCAAGAGCCCCTTTAATTCCACAGCTGTGTGCTCACCACACCACAATCTAATCTCACATCCACGTCACTAGAAACCCTAGACCATCCCTTATCTTTCAAAGGAAAGCCAGCAGGCACCATGTCTGTCTGTGGTTTTAATCTGCAAACTGCAAGCAGCTAGGAAAAGCCTGGAGTTCAAGACCAGAAGATCCCCAAGTCACAGACAGCAGGGTGCAAGGCACCCCTTTGTCAGCCAAAGCCCAGCAAAACTGCTTATTCCAGTTGCACAGCAACTCAGCAAGTTGGCAGGTACTCTTGGGCCCTGCACCAACCACCCAGGGAGAGGCCCTACTCCCCCACCAGAGCCAGGCATTTTGAAGCCTTGTCAGGGAAAACACAGCCTTTCAGCCAAACTCCATTTTACAGCATTCCCTGTCCCCTTTGTTGCCCCTTTGTGGATGGTCTCTGCATGCTGAAGTGCTGGTGGGTTTGGGATGAAACCAGACCAGGGCCACAACTGTGACAGTTAACAGGAACACTGAGCTTAGTGCTGCCTGACTTTCTGGTTACTTAAACGGGACACAAGAGACAAAACTACTGCTGGCCACTGTGAGAGACCACAGCTGGGGCAAAAAGACCAAGCTCCAGACAGGACTACAGAAGAAACTAAGTATTTGGATGCCACAGAAGCAGGCATCCTGCAGAAGTGCCTCCTGAACAGTTTACAGTGTACGTGAATCCTGTAATGGAAGGCAGGACACAAAGGGATTTTGCCTGCCTGTCCCACAGTGTTGCTGCCTAGCAAGCTGAGCTGCTGGCTGATCCTCCAAGGAGCTCTGCCGGACCTCCGTGCTGTGCACTCCCCCTCCCCCATCCCGGGCAGGAGAGCGCACGTCAGAAGGCAGACCACCGAGAGTTCTCCATTACAATGACTTCCCGGAAAACTTATCTCGCCAGGCAGCTCCAGAATACACCTGATAACTGTTACAGGAAGCAAGCACAGCCCCCACACTTGTCTCCCCCTTCCCCAGCCTGCAAGTCCCTCCCTCCAGTCCAAGCAGGCTGCATTCCTGGCTACCCAGCAGCTCTTCCTATCCCAAAGTAGTGCTGATGAACTGGCCTGCACTGGGTTTGAGCATGGATTAAGGAACAATACTGAATACTAAAGTCGTTTGGCAGAGAAGACCAGGCATTGATGCATTGCCTGGCAGAGCTGGACCAAAATCCCAAAAGCTGGTGTCAAACTGTTGTGGTTTGCTAGCATTCCCTAGGAGTGCCTAAGTTTAACAACAGACTTCAACTGCTGCTGCAACACAAATCCACACCACAGTATCCGAGAGCATCTAAAACTGCTGCCTTTAAGTCCTACCAAGCCTTCTACTGTACAGAGCCATACCCACTGCCTGTTGAGGAGGCTGGATAACTCAGCACCTCTACTTACCTCACCTGCACTAAGCACTCCCTCACACCCACAAGGACATCCTACAACTAAGCACACACTCCCAGCACTCCTGGTACTTGAAGGTCCTTCACTCTGTCACACACTGATATGGTCAGCCCATCAGCAGAACCCACCTTGCCTTGTTCTCTGCCCCAACTTGTCTTCACAAGTATCCCCAAAAAGCCACTGCCAGGGTCCTAGAGAAAGGCCCAAAACTTTCCAAACCATGTGGAGGGCTGAAAGCATTTCAGATGTCTCTGCAAGGTAGATGCTGGCAAACAGGCCTGTGCTCCAGAGCTGCAATTTGTCATTCCAGATAGCACAGAGCACATCCTGGTGATGGGTCACTTCCTTTCTTTTAGCAGCTGTTAAGGCTCTTGGCTACATCCAGCTGCCCTGCATGCTGACAGTGTCACTTCCAGTGTTTGACAGCAAAATCCTTAACACCAAGTCCCTTTTGTGAATGGAAACTTTGCTATGAAACACTGGCACAGAAAGAAACATTGTCTTGGGGGCTCCTCAGAAAACTCCCACCTAAGCCAACATCCCACTGCAGCTTGGCAGGCACCACACTTGCCAAAGAGAAAAAGAAATTCTGGTGGGAGAAGTGGGGCAGCTTGTAGGGGAGGATGTCAGTCTGAGGTCTGCTACAGCACAACAGACCAAGATACTTGTCCTTCTGGCAGGATTTCCTCTCCCTCCCCACCACCTCTTTCACAGAAAGCTTAACCACCATGCAACAGCTCCCAAACAGCATGTTACATACTTCTGCCTCTACTTGTATAAGGTGTCACCTTTGCAAGCTTACATGACATCTTCAGTCTATGCCTTGGCCTTTTCCCAGAGGAGCTCTGATCTACATGATTTCTTAACACGTAAGGTAGATGGACAGTTGCCATGTGCCTCTGAAGTACATTTGACTACAGCATGGGGCAGAGTGTGGAGGGACACAGTGCTGAAGGCAATGGCAAACCCTCTCACAGAGCTACTCCACACAACTCACCTGGTGCCTCCAAAGAGAATTATTTTGTCCCCAACTCTGCAGCAGCACTGCCGGCGTCGAGGACATGGGCCTTTCCCCTTGGGCTCAATCTTCCTCCAAGAAAGAGAAACTAAGTGGTGGAAAAGAGTGCACCAGCTTGTCACAAGAGCCTGGCCAATACCCAGGTATAAGCAGGTTATGGATTTAAACAGGTCACAACAAAAATGGAGGCCCATTACCCCACAGATAACAACTAGCCAACATCCACTCCCTGTGTTGACCTCTGCTCGCTAGTGGCAAAATGATGCCCTTTATGAGGTTGCTACTAAAGTGTGGCTTAGATGTCAGGCACAGCCCTAGAGCTCTGCCTGCCGAGACAAGAGTTGCAGATCGAGGTCTTTTGCTTGTCAAGCCTGGGCACCAGGACTTGCGGGCTGCCACGGCAGCAGGCCAGACATCACAGGGAGCTATACAGGGCAGAGCTCCCGGAGCAGGCAGCACCCCTCACCCCAGCAGCCTTCTGCGGTCCAGATCTGGAGGGAAACTCAGGAACCAGCTCCATCTGCTGGCAGCCACTGTGAATGCAAAGCATTCTCGCAGAGTGGAGACTGATGGGACAGCTTAGTTGTGGGAGGGGAGCATGGGGAACTGAACCACACGGAGAAGACGGCGGCCTTTGTCCTTGCTGCTCTCTGTGGCAAGGATTCTGAGGGGTCATTAATCACTAATGCACAGCACTGAAACGTTCAGGAACTCTCACACTAGCTCACAGATCAGCTTGGGGAGCAGCAAGTTGGCAGCTCTCAGGTAACTTTATTATGCAAAGCAATTGGCAAACAAAATCAGTCTAATGGGACTGCAAAAAGTGCCTGAGGACCACCAACATGGTTCACAGTTGACTGATATTCAGGGTACCAGCTGAAGAACCACCCTTTCTGCTGCACAGTTTGATCTGGTATCAAGAGAGTGGGATATGGTGATCCTGCAGCTTAAGTTGAGCTGTTTCCCCAGCTCCCCTAACCCCATTGCTTCCCCATATCTTTTCTGCCAACGATTACACGTGTTTAAGAACAAGACATAGTTTTGCCAACCACCCTTTGATTAGCTGTGTCTTTCAGCAATACTTCCTCTTCTGCTTTCTAACTGAGATTTGGAGACAGTCCAAGGAGGAACCAGGGTCCCAAGCACAGTGGCAAGTTCCCATCAGTGCTGTTAGAAGAGCCATTCCCCACCCATGCAGGCTCCTAGTCCTTGGAGAATATGCTCAGAGCTCTCACACACTTGAGGGCCTTGAGCACTATCAGTTCAACAAGTTAAAAACAAAAATACCTGGATTGAATTTCCAGAGGTCGTGAAAGTGTCTGTTCAGACGTGCGTTGTAGCCACCAAATACATATAGCTCCCCATTGTAGCTGACTGCAGGGAGTAAATATAAACATCAGTGTGCCACCCAAGGTAGAGCCCAGCAGATCCCTGTCCCAACATCAAACAAAGTTGGTTATCCACCTTTGCTTACATCACCTTCAGGTGCAGGGCTACACGCAAGGATTTTCAATGGGCAGCAGCTTTCCACAGAAGCCAGGCTCTATGCACCCCTTCCTAACCCACATCTCCACCCAGCAGATCAGGCATCCCTTCTGAGACAGGCAAGAACTTCCTTCCACTGTCTTCCTCTCTCAGCAGACCCACACTCACATGCTGAATGGCTCCGCCGGCCTTCAGGGAGCACTGGAGTTGAAGGGGAATCCAGCCAGGCATTTGTTTCTGTATCAAATACTTTGATTCTGTTACAGTAGATCTCATTGTTAGAGTGAAATGGCCCAAAACGATCAGCTCTGCCACCAAATACGTACATCTTTGTTCCAATGATGGTAGCTGAATGGAAGTCTCTCCAGCGAGCTGGTGTACCCTGAGGGGACAGAATAAACCAGAACAAGAGAAAGAATGCAGATTACCTAGGGAGATGACACAGTTTGATGGGAAAGTTGGGGTGGCTAACTTCTGGAGATCTTCCCCTCCTGCAAAACTCAACCACACCAGATAGAAGCTGCAAGACAAGTGTGGGCAGCTAACCCAGAGAATAACAGATATGAGACTTCCTCCATAAACCAGAGTTAAAAGCAGATACTGACCTTGGCAGAGATTAAGGTCCACATCATGTTTGTGGTGTCCAATTTATGGATATCGTTTGAAAAGCAGTCAGCCTGGAAGACAGAAGGGCAGCCTGGTCACAAAGGGACTGAGGATCATGGTCACATCTGGTCCCATGAAGGGCATTGTTCTACAGACCTGGAGAATCCCTTTGGAGTGGTACTTCCTAAAAGACATGGTGCTTGCTCTAAAGTGTCAGGGTAGGCAGCACACTTACTACTTAAAAAGAGGGAGGCAAAGTCCGTTTCTCCTCAAAGCTGTTCTGTTTCACCCTGCAGCTCTCCCATTTATTCAGTGCTCTATAACTCCATGGAAGGCTGTCCCACACAGCAGAAACCTGCCTCCACGCCATGCAGCAACAGAAGAGGCACTAATGGGCCAGTCAAACTGGTTCTGCTAAGACTATCTGATGAGAGGCAGAAGCTAACATTACTTATAGGAACCTAAACATCCAGGAATAAACACATCTGGGGTTCTAAGCATCTCACAAAACTGGTCTGCAGCCAGCTAGGTACCTGGAATAGTCTTCATTCACACAGACAGCACAGACTCCTGCTGTTCCAGGTAGGGAATACAGTGAGACAGCTACGGCTTGTTTGGTCGTGGTTAAAAACAAGCCCCATGAGAACAGCTCCCAGTGCTGTAATCAAGATCATGGATTTGGCACGCTATTGCCCTCAGAAGAAGGGATGGCTGTAACAGAGCCCCAGCTTTCTTCCAAATAAACAGATGTGACTTTGTACAGCTTTTCTGGAGCCTGGTGATAGGCTGAAAAGATATTTACCTGCTTCTTAAGATCAGAGCATAGTGATTTGCTCAAGGAAGCATTAGGCACACTGACAGATAGTGCAGGATGACCTTTGGCTCAAGGGATTCTTAATGGGAGGGCAAGCAAGTGGTTTCTACTGGAGGGGATCAGCTTGATGTGAGAGCAGGGACAGAATACAGGGAATACACACTAGATTAGGGCAGAACCTCACAGCAACACTGTAGACATTCAAAAGTGATTTTCCCGTCTCATCTCTCAGCCAAATTAAAATGTAGATCAGTATGTATTTATTAAAAACATTGTGTATTTATCTATATTTGGCTGAGAAATGAGGCATAAAAGAGTATATTTTTACCTCTATATATTTATATGTTTTGGGGAAGAAAAAAAAAATCCACCTTTTTTTAGGTCTACTTTTCCAGCCATCTTCTTTGCAAAACAATGAGTATAATCAGCATAACTAATGCCATACCCGTGCTAAGTTATAAAAAGAAAGCAAGTATGGATACAAATATGTCCCTGTATTCTGCCTCTACCAATGCCCCGGATAGGAACACCCTCTTTCTCAAGGGATTGCCAAATAACACAGAGACTACTTACCAGCTGCTCATAACCTCCGAAGATAAACATGCTCTTTGCCAGGGCACAAGCTGAGTGCCCATCTCTTGCTCCTGGGACCATTCCAGACACTTTTGGCGTGAACCACTTGTGCGTGTCTGAAACAGAAGAGGAGGCAATGCTAAGAAAATACAGCAGATGTTGAGACGGAATAGCTCTCTACTACTGTTCTTCATTTCTAAGACAGAATACCTTCTCTCTTTTCCACACAACACCTGCTTCTCCAGAGAGGCTACAACCTCCCTCAGGCAAGACTACCTGCTTGAGCCTCCCAGAGGAGCACAGTGACAAAGGTCTCATCTCCTGGGCATGGTCATTGACCCTACCTGACCTAACAAACAGCTCATGTTTTAAGTGTGAGTAGTAAAGTACTGCTTGAGCAATGTTAATTTTATTGAATCCCTGCAAAGCCTACTTGTGAGTCACTTAACTCTGCATTTCAATTACAGTGGCTCGGTGACCTCATGGCTTGGAGATGCTGACTAATTGAGGAGAAACAGCTCTTTCAAATCCAGGCAGAACTCACTTCACCACAAACTCACCATGTCAACAGAGCTACTGCACACATCCCTGCCTCTGCAGCACAGCTCTCCTTATCTTATCTGCTCCTCTTGTTACATTCTCATCCCGTCTTCAGGCAGAGTCTTCCTCACTCTCCACCCTTCACAGTTCCCTTTGCACTGCTCCCTATGAGCCTGCACCAGACAGATTCAGCCCAGGGCTGGCTTGATTTAGCAGGGGGACTTTAAATCCAGCCAGAGCTGTTCTCCATGCCAGGTCAATATGGAGCCAAGCCAGCAACTCACTGCCAAGCACAAACAGGCACCTGTCCCAAGGGTCCAGAGAGGCACAGATAAGCCTTGTGGCAGTTGGAGACATTACCCTCACCCTCCCCAACTGGTGTGAGCTGCCAAGAGCAGTGCTTATTTCAGGAAGTGGTAACATTGGAGCCAAAGCAACATTCTTCACAAGGATAACTTCTCCAAACTTGGCCTCTAGCCACAACTATCCACCTAGACTCCAGCTGGAACCACACAAAGGGTCTTGCAAGGTCAGCAGAATCCCTGGGGCAGCCTCTAGTGAGAAAGCTGCAGTGGCTATCGTGTTCCTTCCTGGGGCTGCTTCCAAGCCCAGTCACGCAGTAGCAGCAAGACCATACTCAAGTGCAACACGTCAAATTAGAGATGGACAAGACCTTGACTTGCGATCTGCTCAGCACCCCAGAAGAGAAAACTGCGTTCAGACAGGACTTTATCCAGCTTGATGCAACTCCTACAATGGAACTTAGACCATACACCCAGGACTGCAACTGCCAGCTTCACTTCCCAGGATTGACAGGGGAGAGGCACAGCATGTACAGAGAGCTGCAGAAGGTTCAGGCCAGGACTGAAGTCTGGTCTTTCTGTTAATTTTCACCTAATGCTAAAGCACTGCAGCTGGCTGGAAGACCAGGTAGCTCCCAACAGAAGTCCTCTGCACAGGCAGAGGTTTAATGGTGGCTTCCCAACTGCATGTGTCAGGGGAAGGGGGAAACCCTGTGCCTGGAGCGCATCTCCAGGCTGTGAGACATTTCCTGGCAAAGAAGGGAACCCATGACCAAGCACCAGAGCACACAGTTTCCTTTCAAGTCCAGCACGCCAGTTACTGGTCAGTATTTAGATGGACTTGCCTCCAGAATCCAGATGTACTCCCTCACCTGACACTCCTTTCCACTCAGTTCTTGATGGTGCTTATTCTCTCTACGTGCTCCAGCAGCACTATAGAGAAGCCAACCAGAAGGCTCGAGCAGCTTATCTTTCAGGTTTATCAAACTTAAGTCATGCTTTTCCTTATTTTGGCATCCACTCCTTGACTACTTCTGTGTTTTATCCCTTGCTCTCCTTTATACTTTCAGAAAGAAGGCCTGTCCTGGAAAGGAACCATAGTCCTCAAGAGCTCCATCCCCATCTTGCTGCAACCTTCAGCCACAGTTTCGGAACAATACATCACACAGAACGCCTCAGTTGTAGTTACTATCAGAGAGAGCACAGAAACCTGATGGAATAATTAAAACCAGTTTGGCTATTAGACAAGCTCAGTCATCTCCATTTAAGGGCTTTTACAGAGTCAAATGTGCAAACACGCTGGCCACCCTGCTCCCCTACTAAACATGCTAAAACAGCCAGCAGCACCAATTCCTCATTTGCACCTTTTCCTCCAGACTGTCATTTTGTAGGACAGGAAAACAAGCTGGGGAGCAGTGCAGGGCAGAAGAGTTCTCATTAGAGGTAGTTGTGACAAGCAAGAGTATAAAGTTGGAACTTACTGACATCAAAGGCATAGAGCACGTTGCAGGCTCCCTCGGTGTCATTGCGACCACCCCATATGTAGACGGTGTCATCTATGAGCACTGCTGAGTGCCCATACCTCATGTAGGGCACTTCCCTCACGTGGTCTCTGCTGTTTGTCCACACTGGAGGCAGCTTGATCCAACGCAGAGACACTGAAAGCACAAGTTTGAGCCCATGTCAAGTGTTAAGCCTGCTACATGTGCTCACAGATCACAACCCATCCTTCATGCCACTTTTTTTCCCCCCTATGACAAGATGAAGAAGCAGTCTAGTAAGCAAGACAAAGCTGTATCTGACCTTGAGTAGTAGCTGGTTCGGGAATATGTAAGCACAGTTCTCCAGTGCATACATTACTTCAGACTAGTGACATTTCTGAAGAGACTCAAAGCTGGAAGAAGGGGCAGCACAGGAATAATCCACTGCAGCAACATGCAAGGGAACACACCTGAAGGCATCGTTTGGACTTGCAGTAGTGCAGTTTAAGTAAAGCAACATCATAACTTTGTTTGTTTGCTTTTGTTTTGTTTTTTAAACTTTAGATAAGAATCATAGCATTCTTGTGGTTGAAAGAGGCCTTCAAGATCATCAAGTCTAACTGCTAACCCAGCACTGCCACTTCACCACTAAAGCATGTCCCTCAGCACCACATCTACATGTGTTTTAAATACCTCCAGGGATGAGGACTCTACCACTTCCTGGGCAGCCTGTTCCAGGGTTTTACAATCCTTTCTGTGATGAAATTTTTCTTAGTATCTAAACTTCCCCAGCACAACATGAGGCCGTTTCCTCTTGTCCCATCACTTGCTACATGGGAGAACAGACTGACCCCCACCCTTGCTACATCCTCCTCTCAGGTAGTTGTAAAGAGTGATAAGGTCTCCATGAGCCTCCTTTTTTTTCAGGCTAAACAGCCCCAGTTCCCTCAACCACTCCTCATAAGACTTGTTCTCTAGACCCTTCACCAGCTTTGTTGTCCTTCACTGATCACACTCCAGCACCTAAGAGACAGCTGTCTGTCTCCTTTACCCCCATCCACACCCACATTTTCCCTGCTAACCCTGTGTAACTAATAAGAATTCCCTGTGATTATAGGTTCTCCTTCCTGGCAGCCTGTATGTCATGTTCAGTAGTAGCCAGAGAAGTCAACAGGTATGAGAGGGTTTGATGACAGTGCAGGATTCACAGTGAGTGTTACATGGCCATTACATAAAAGTACCCAGATACCCATACAGCCTCCAGTTTTGTTTTTCAATGCACAGATTACACGTAAATATAGCAGAAAACAGTCTGCAGTTCCCCTAAAATTCTAACACAGTGCCAGGCATCTTAAAAGATAAACGTCTACCACAGAGGCAGAAAGGATGCTGAGGAAGCACAGACAATGCTAAAGTCAAGCTAGGTGGGATGTTTCTGACCTAAAACAATCTTCCTCTTTGGAAGACACAGAGAGATCACTCAAAATCTGTTATCTTGGCTTTAGCACTGGAACCTGGCAACACTAACTGCGCAAGGGAAGCCAGTGTCACCTCCCACATGGTGATTTCAGCATCATGAGACTTCAATATCTGGGAGTGGTAAGAAGTGAAGACAATGCAAGAGCATTCCTTTGGGCACAGTAATTATGCTTCCACCATAGGAGTAGTGCTCTCCTGGCACATTTTACAAGCTACCATGTTCTTGAGTGCAAAAGCCCAGTCTTTCTGGATAGAAAGGAATGTCCTTGTTCACAAGATGATGAGCTATACTCCCCTCTACACTGTGAGCAGGTCACCTTGGCAGCCCCATGTAACCAACACCTTTATCTATTACTGCACACATCATTCTCCTCCATAGTCTGATTTAGAGTGATTTCACTCCATGTTACAGACAAACTAGTTCTATCTGCTTGTTATGTACATGTTAGGAGAGCATTCAGAATGCTGTCCAGTCTGCAAACTTGGTCATTGGTTCTCTGCTCTTGTCTCTGTTCAGCTGAACCCATCCAAGCATCTGGCAGTTTTTCACCCACCTGACTAATTATAAGGGAAATACTTCATGGACTAGCTCAGTAACCTCTTCAATTCAAAGAGCACCGAATCAAGAAATATAGCCTCTCCCAGCACAGTTGTGGCTCCAAATCAGCTTCTGAACAGATATTGGCTACTTTACAAAAATGGCTCTAGCTCCAGATGCTTTTCTAAGCTACACTGCGAATCTGCATGATAGCTGCTGCCAAAATGTGAGGCCCTCCGTGCTAGCCACATGCCCCTGCTGACTCCATCATGCTAGCAGTGTCTGTCAGCTGCCCCCACAGGGAAACAGCTCAGGAGTCTAAAGCTGAACACTTCACTGAGTGCACTGGCTCACACCCTACCCCTTCCACACTAGGGGCACCTGAGCATAGTCATGCTGTAGACTGGAGGGAGGTCCTGAGCCAGTTAAACATTGCCTCTTCATACCTAGCAGAGTTGGTGTTCACAGAGAACAAGGAGAAAACAAGCCATTGGTTCGGTGGTTACTTCTAATGAGTCCTTATCCCAGCAGTCTGGTGAACTACAGCTCCTCTGTGCTGTGCCCCTTGAGCTAAAAATACAGGGCTGCGAAAGGGAAGTGGCTCCCATCCACACCAATAACTCTTCTTGAAATCAGAGTCAGACAGCATGTTACAGTGTAACACATTAAGCAGCAGTGGTCAGCAAAGCTTAATAACAGAACCCAGCGAGTCACTCCATCGTGCACCACAAGGACCTATTTACCTGCATTAAAAACATGGACATCAATCTGCCGCAGAGTCTCATAGTCTTCTCCAGAACAGTATCCACCAAAGGAATAGACCTTGTGCCCGACGGCCACGGCTGCGTGGTTCACTCTCCGCGGCCCACCTTCCAAGTGCACTGCCCACCGTAGCATTCCTCTCTGCAAGCCAGACAGTCTTCAGGGCCTCCAGTGCCACAGCCGCATGCTTCCTGGGCCACCACAATGTCACCTGGTTCTGCAAGAGAGACAGAACGCTAAAATAACACAGTCCATCTTCCTATCTTCCTTGAATGCCAACTGCAAAGGTCACTTTGCCATATCCTTGCTCATCTGCCCCTCCACAGGAGATGGTTTTACTCTCCTCTTGGGAAGAAGACAAAAGGCAGGTACTGTAACCTGAGCAAGGCTCAGAAGAGCAAGCAGAGCTGCCCTCACATACAAAGGGGGGGGGAAAAAAAAGAAAAAAAAAAAAAAAAAAAAAAAAAGCAGACCAGGGTGGCGGTACAGGAAGCCCAAGCCAAGCACCTTTGGCAAAGGCAAGTGAGTGCTGCATGCCTGGCCATGACCTGGTTGTGTACACATCATGTACATGCCAGAACAATGTGTCTGCATGAATGAAAACATACAGCAAGAGCCAATTGTGAAGGTGAAAAGAACAGAGCTGGAGGAAAGAGTGTGTACTTTGGAGCTGTTGTGAGAAACAGCAAAGGAAAAGATTTTTTAAAACACCCAACAACAAAACAAAACAAACAAATCACCACCAAAAAATAAAGCCAAAGAACTACCCCGCATAAAGCAACCAACTCCACAGTTACAGAGGGGGATTACAACACTGGCATTTGGACTCACTGATTTGAGCGCTACGGTCTAGCTTAATTAAACACAAGAGAACAGAAACCTCCTAGTCTGTGAAGAAAGCACTTTGCTAATGATCAGAGCAAGACCTTTTTCTCCCACAGCAAATCTATGGGTCTGGGTCTGACAAGTGGCAGCAAGAGGCATAACTGTGAAAATTTTGTAACATCATAGCTCAGTTAAGAAACTGATATTCTTCACACTTAAAACAGATTATTTAAATAAGCTCTTAGAGAAGTCATTGCAGATTTTTGCACAGATTCTTCTTTGGATCTAAGGATCTGGAGCACAGTCCTGCCTATGTGCTTCTGAAAATGCAGGTCAGTTCAGTTCTTTAACAGTTTTCCTGAGCTGTAAAACAGGCATTAGGAGAGATGCCAGTGTTTCAGACATCCTAAAGAAAATTTTCTTTTTTATTGCTTGGTTTGAGCTTCTTGGAAGATGAAGTCAATGCACTCCCACCCCGCACCTGGTTATAGCATTTGCAGAATGCAAAGAAATTTTCAGATGCCTTAGAATGAGGACTAAAACTCCTATGCATTTTCTCTGTCCCTTTTCTTTTGGGGATGTAGTGAGTTTTCACCAGGAGAACCTTCCACCTGTTTACAGTTTCTGAAGTAGCTGGAGAGCAGCAAGAAGGGGCTGTACTTCTCAGGCTGGCCTCCTCTGCCCCTTCAGCCAAGCAGAAACACATCTCACAACCAGCCACCCATCAGCAGCTTGTTCCCTACAGCATCTGGCCCACCTGCACACTCTCATCCCCACCCAGGGAAAAAGTCAGAGATGCCACCCAACAGAGATGTCTCAGGCTTCCAGCTCCAGATATGCATACTACAGACAGTTTAAAAGCACACAGAAGCCAGTCACATCATTCCAGAACTCCTAAATCTCAGCAAAATTTGAGTAATTTCTTTTTAAAGCTATTTCTTTTTCAAGTTGTTCCCAAAATAGAGATGGGCAGCCAGAACATGTTCTGTACCTGAAAGTGACAGCAACAGGACATGTGAGAAGTCCAAACACAGAGCATCCTGCATTCTTTCTTATATCAGTCAAGCACAAAACCAAGGAGTCCCTCCTGTGAAGCCACTTCTACCTGCAGCAACCACCATAACCTAAATTGCAGTCAGCAACCAAGAAAGTCACATCAAGCTTTTCTCCAGTAGAGCTGCTCCAGAAGGGCTCAGAAACAGCACCACTCTAATAGAGGCCATGCTTCACTCTATGTCCAGGACTACCTCAAATTCAGATCTAGCAAGTTTGAGGTTTGGTTTTTAGAATTTTATTTTATTGTTTTTTTAAGCGAGGCAGCAGCTCTTGTATAAGATCTCCACAAAGCTACAGAACGGATGAGTTTCCATGGAGACCATCAAAGTCACCTTTCAAGCTATTTTGAAGGCTTCACATATCTAAATCTGTTTCCTGCCTCAGTCATGAGTTATCACTGAAAAAAAATCTAACCAATGTTTTCCTCAAAATCACTTCTTGGTTAATGGATTCTGTAAGACTCCTCAAGGAGCTTAACTGGATTTTATCACCGCTGTCAATATTTTCAACACCCTTCAGACTGAGCCTGATCCTGGAAGACTACGAGGATTAATCTTACTTCCAAGTTCTCCACTTCGTTCCTCCTAGGGTAGAGGAACACAGTGGTCTGCTGTGGCAGGCAGGCATTGTACCAAGCTGCTCGCCTTTTTTGCCAGAAAGGTGGGAAAACTCTTCTTCACCCTTGGAAATTCACTTGAGCCATGTGAGGACAAGAACACTGCTGCCAGAGCACCTTTCCCTCCAACAGAAGCCACCTACCCTGCTTGAACAGTTTCATAATTAAGATTAGTCATAAGAACACAGGAAACGAAGGCTGTACATCTTAAGAAGTTAATCCTGGTCAACTAAGAGGCAGCAGCAGCTCAAGGCCCAGCTGATTCCACTGTAGGAAATGATGTTGATGTCGTAGCAACACGTTGCAATGTTCTTCCCTACAATTACAATTTCTGGGAAAGGTTTTGCCTGAGATCAGCCCTTCTTCCCAGGAGGCAAGCAGCTATATGCAGTCCCTTGGGCAGTGGTGTGGGTGATGAGGTTGAAGCTTGGCTGTACTTCACCTTGGCTCAGGATGGGAATACCCCTTGTCAGACACAGAGCATACAGAAATATTCGTTCACTTTATGAAAAGAAAGAAGTCAGAAGCATGATGCAATCCTTACATCTATTAAAAAAAAAAAAAAAAAAAAGAAAAGAAAGAAAATACAGGACATGGCAAGCTGCCAGGTTTTTTATTGTTTGTTTTGGTTTTTTTTCCAAATCTGAGTGCTCTTCTTGGCACTGTAATAAAGACACCCAGACAGACTCCATCTGCCTTTTCTGCCACTGGCCACAACCCTGCCCCGAAACTGCCACAATGTCTTCCTACCTTCACCAAGGACTTGTTCTCCCCTTTTTGGTCCACCCTGCTTCTCCTCCCTGCACAGCCTCACAGCCCTGTCTCCCAGGGACCCCCAGCTCCATCCCGTGCTTTCAGCATCTAGTTCCAGCCTCTCTCCTCTCCTGCCTTTTATGGAAATTGTTTCATTGGAGCAGTCTTCTGTCCCCAAGTCAACTTTTCTCCTGAAATCCCCCTCTCTGTTCTATCTACAAATAGAAGTTAAGCCCATTTTTTGAGAAAAAGTTATTTTCTGCCCTACAAGTATGTACACTACTAAGTTCCATTACAGGTTTTGATTTCCAATGATAACTTACGTGATATAAATGAGGACAAAGACACCACTTTCCAACCTCATTCCTATGAGGACTTCTTAATAGGAAGCCATTAATACACTTGATATTAGGTAGTGTGCCTTAGATTTCTTTAAAGATTACACAGGGCACAGAGGGAATGGGGAACTGCAAAATCAGTATGAAACTTACTCACAATTTCCCCCAACTGTACAATATTAAGTTATGAAAAACATATTTTGTGATTTCTCATTTAGGACACCAACAAAAAGGATGTAGGCTGTAAAACACAAAAATATAGTTAAGACAGAGGCAAATTGTACCAGAGAACCAGGAGGGCACTGTCTGCAGGAGCCAGTACACATCCCAGCTCAGATAGACAAGGTGCTTTTTTCACTTTGCACCACAAACCAAAGGGACAGTTAGCGACGCTAACGTTCACCATGGATCAGGAAGGGCTTTCACACCACAAAAACCCCTAAGCTTAAATCACTGAAATCACAGAAGCTACTGCCAGAAGCCAGTGGGTAAAAGGATAGTTGCCTTTCACATGGATTCATGCAGACACTGAGCTAAGCATATGTCCCTTTTCCAGATCCTGTCGAGCCTCCCCTCTGCTCCCCAGAGCTGCACCACTCTTACAGCAGCCTCTGCAATTCATCTGCACTCACAGAAGAAGCTGGTTGAAGGTCTGAAGAATCTCCTGTGACTGATTCAGCATGTCCAGATGGAATTGTGCCCCAATGCCCCCAGGAACTATGGCTGTACACTTACAGGGGGACTAAAAATACTCCATGAAAACAAGCACAAGTTTCTTATACAGTGAGAGATTTTCTAGATGAAACAAAACCACAAACTGCACTCCCATGCTCTCTGTTAGCCTGGCATATGCTTGCTCACCTTAGATCAGGAAGATCTGGATGCCTCTCTTTCCCCAATCTCTACTGGTCACACTGAGCACCCTGAACACTCAGAATCTCCATCAAAGAAGGGCACCTGTGCTTCTGTTCAAGCCACTGCTTGCTTTCACTGACACATATCAACTCCCCACTTCACCTTTCCAAAAGCTAATAGATGTTTTATTTTCATTTTGCACTCACACAGGCAGCAATCTTCACAAATTCCCATTTCCCTGGTCTGGCATAATCTATCTAGAGCCAGAGTCAAGCGCAGCTAATGCAGAGAAATTTGGGTTGAAACCATCATAGCTCCTGTCAATAATTGCTAGGAATATGAACATTTCTAAAAATCAGGTTACACTTCACCTACTGTTGAAGTACCCAATACCAATGATGCTGGAAATTGAGTGTAACAATAAGTTGTTCCTGTGCCACTAGGCACAGCAGGACTAAAATTAAAAACTGCTCAAAATAACCTGTTGTGGTCCTGCAAAAATGCCTGAAGCCCTCCACTGAGTGTGCTCAGCACCAAAAGCCCAGGTAAACACTTCCAGAGTAAGTGATGCAACAACAGCCATAGGGCAACCACAGACTGGCTCTGTCGCTGCAGTCAGGCTTGACACCTGACCACAAGTGGAAGGTCACAAGTCTATTAGCAAAGAAATAGCTACGGACATCCTTCAACACCTCCCTTACTCTTCATCAGCTCTGACATCCAGCAAAGGGCGTGCAGCAATTCACCCGGGGCACTTCACTGCTAGAGCAAGGGAACAACCAGATTTTAGGTCAGCTCTGTGTTCTTCAAATACAGCCCTTACAGACAAGCACTCCCAAGTCTCTGGCAGTGCTGTTGTCTGAAGATGCACATAATGCCTGAAACAATCTTCATCCTAACTGCCCCAGCGTACGCCTAAGAAGAGTCTACCAGCACAACATACAGCCATCTGAGATAACCAGAAAAATCACTCAATTTCTCACTAGCATACCTTTCAAAACTGTTGTGGTGGCTTGAGCAAAGCGACATAGATGGGGGGGAAAAAAAAAAATCATGTTTTTTCGACAGATTTTTCAGATATTTGTTCTATTTGTTTTAGACTTTCCATTTTCAATCCCTACAATTAACCATGAAAACATTTAATTCAAGACAGAAAGCTACTGACCATCTTCAGGTACAGCAGCCAGATGATAGAACAGAAATATACATCCTTGGATCCACTTCTTTGTGCAAAGAGAGTTCATTGGGCTGCCTCATTCCTCTACAAACACAGGAAGAAACCTAGAGCCATTTCTGAAAGCTGCTCAGATTACCCTTGCTGTCAATTCCCACAACAAGGGAGAGAAACTCAGCAGAAAGCAGCCCAGATTTTCAAGACCTTGCTCTGTCACCCCCAGAATTACAGCACCACCCCAAGAAGAGCAGCCTACTGCCCCTGCAAAGTCCCTCCAGAGAGCAAATCCTACCGTGTGGCCGTCTCAGTCCTGTCTCCCAAAAGATGCCAGGCACAAGGTTTAGTAACACTTAAAATAGTCCAGCCAGCTCACAGCAGTCTATATAGATGGTTCTATTTCAAGCACATCCAACTTACAGTTAGAGATAGCATGAGAACCACCCACTTTCTTCACTCATGCTTGACATTTATCTGATGCTTTGACTATTTATGCTAAGGCAACGTGAAATTGCAAGCTTGCACATTCAGCAGCTGGGACACTCACAACGCAATTCGAGCATCAGTAAACTAGACAGTGCTAGAACGGCCCCTGAGCTTGCTAACCAAAGCCAATCTGGGCACTTGCATTAGACACAGGAATGACAGACCACACTGCCCAGGCAGAAATTTATTCCAGGGTCCCTCCCTGCAGACAGCAGCACCACCTATTTTTGCCCAAATATTTTGCCCACTGCTGACTTACTTTTGCCCAAAGCTCAGCTAAGATTCTGCACCTACTGAGCTAACTTCTCCCCTTCCTCACCTTGTCTCCCAAAACCCACTGCTACCTCTCTACAGAGTGTACCTTAGCTTCAGAGATTGCCCTTGACCCCCGCTCCCCCGCCAGGAGTTTGCCTAGGCCTCTGGCTACTGTCAAGCTGTTTCTGCCATGCCCAGGGCAGCCGTTGATGGAGAGCAGGCTCAGGAAAGCCGAAGTGACAGCTAACGTGGCGTTTCTTGCTTTACTTGCAGCCGCGCCGGTTTCTGCCCCTGCACCTGCTGCCGCACTGACACCAGGACTCCGCTAGACTCAGCGGGCGGGCTCACTGCGCTCACCCCCCGCTCTGCCCCCAGCGACGTGGCCGAGCCTGGCTGAAAAGGCGAGCGGGCTGCTACGGCACAGGCCCGCGGAGACGGAGAGAAGAGGCTCGAGAGCGCTCACACCTAGGCGAGGGGCGAGAGGGCAGCCTCCCCAGCAGAAACCCACCAGTCCCCGCGGGAGGAGCGAGGCAAGAGGAGCCAGCAAGCCGGCCCCACTACGGGCCCCTCAGGGCCGTCCTCGCGCTTCACAGCCGTCCGAGGGCCCTGCCTTGCCCACCCCATAGCCGAGGGAAATGGGGGAAGGCGGCATACCCGGGTCCGCGCCCCCAGGGTCCACCCTCACAGAAGAGCTCAGCTATAGCTCCAGCCCCCCCAACGCGCCACGGCCGGCCCCTTGCCCCGCTCCGCCAGCTCCCCGGGATGGCGGTGTGGAGGCCCCACTCCGCCGCACCGGGCGGTCCCTCTCAGCCCCAGATCCCTCTCAGCCCTCGCCCCGTACCTGGCGGCGGGAAAACAGCCCAACAGCCCCACTCCGGCAGCCGCACCCGCCTCTCCCTGGGATTTGTAGTCCGGCGCTGCCCCGCCCTCCCGGGACCGCAGACGCCCTCCCCTGCCGGGGCGGCGCGGCCCCGTGGGAGCTTTGCCGTCACCGTTGGGGTTGATGCCTTCTACAGCCAGCCCTGCCCCAGCCCTTCCCGCGCTGCACCGACCCCGTAGCCAAGGCACGATATGGCGGCACCTGGAGAGGCCGGGGGAGGCGGTAGCGCGTGCCGGCAGGCCTACCCCGCTCCCCGCCGCGGGACTACAACACCCACAGCGCCCCGCGGCAGCGCTTCCGGGCGGTGGGGCCTCCCCGGTGCCGCGCCCAGTGGATGGCAGTGGCGAGGAGTATGGGGCCAGAGCGGGTGTGTCCCGAGGAGCCGGGGCCGCCGGAGGCCCCCGACGGCGCGGCGGGCTGGAGCGGCGATGAGGAAGAGGAGGAGGAGGAAGAAGGTGGTGGCGGCGGCGGATACTTGTACCAGCCGCTGAGCCAGGAGCCAGAGCAGGGTCCCAGTGAGCCGGGCCCCCCCGAGCCGGGCCCCGGTCTGCAGGAGCGGCTGCAGGTACCGCCCAGCGCCTCCCGCTGGGCCAGGCCGGGGCTGGGGGAGAGCCGGCGGCGGGGCGGCGCGGGCCCGCGGGCGGGGGAACGGGCTCGACTCCTGCTGTCCGCCTTTCTCTGCAGATGCTGAGGCTTCACTTGCCCGACCCGCCAGCGGACAGCGAGGAGGAGGAGGCGGCGGCGGCGGCGGAGGAAAGCGCCGCAGCTCAGAGCAGCCGCAGCTCCATCCCCATGGATGCAGGTAACGGCGTCGCCGGCGGGACCCTGCCGGCTGCCCCACGCGAGGTTCGGCCGCGGCCTCATGCCTTCTCTGTTCCCAGAGCATGTGGAGCTGGTGAAGAGGACGATGGCCAGTGTGAAGCTTCCTACGCTGGGCATACCTGCCTGGGCCAGCCAGATCTCGGAGGATCAGTGGAAGGACGTGGTGCAGCGCACACTGCAGGCCCGTCAGAGCCTTAGTGGCCCCAGGCCCGAGTGGAAGTGAGGGCCAAGCTGTGGTGTGGGGGCTGCTGATCTCAGCCTTCCCTTTTCTGCTCTGGCAAAGCAGATGCCTGCCCCCTGCCTCAGAGCTGTGGGGCAACAGGACTTGCTGACATCAGCCTTCCAGCTTCTCTGACTGACGCTGCCCAACTTCCTTTCCTGCTCCTCTTTCCTGGTTGGCGTGTAAATCGCTGTGATGTCCTTGTGTTGGCTTCCTCTGCCTCTGAGGAGTCCAACTAGTTTCCATACCTGGTGTGCATGTGGAGGGAGAGGGCTTGGCCAGTTTTGCCCAGATTCCCTTGGGACAAACACTGGTTTTGTCCTTATGCTGTCAGTGCTGGAGAAGTCCCTTTCCATACTAGGGCCCTTCCTCCCAGGACAGAGGCTGTGTGTTGGAATATCAGGTGGAGTCCGATGTGTCTTTCCAAGAGATCGGTTTTATTTAGTTCTGTACATACAGGGACATCTGTACAAAATCCAACACTTTCATACTATGTAATACTCTACTGAAAATAAAGTACACCATATGTACATATGAACTGTAAGCAGCTTAATACTTGTGTCCAGGGAGTGAATGCAGTAGTTAGTTTTGCCTGTTCCCCCAGGAGGAGGGAGACAGGTGAAGTGGAAGAGGCAGCTCCAGTTCTGTCCATTTTGCTGATGTGGGGGAAAGGCATAGGCAGAAATGAGCAGCACTAATGCTAGAAACCAAGTGTTGAGCAAGGGGCAGCTGTAGCGTGGCAGACACAGGTCTGTGTATGAGCAGTACATGTGGTGGAGAGGGTAACTACATCACCCTCTTTCTCACATGGTCCCCTTCTTAGATGTCTAGGACACTGGAATGAATAGGCAGCAAACTAATGGCAATGTGAAGGTATTAAGCGTAAGTTCCCTGACCCAGAACAAGACACACAAAGCTATGAGAACATCAAAGCTGTACAGCGAGTAGTTGCAACGCATTATAGTCCTGCCCCTGCGCATGGCACAACCCCAGCCGCGCTCCTCAGGCCACACTGGGGGACTGCTAGCAAAGACAAACCATCTGCAGGACAGCGACGGCCTCTGAACTTCAGAAGTCTCTGTTCCTTCTTGCAAGCAGGCAGGACAGCCTGCAGCAGGGAAAGGCAGCCACTGCCTAGCAGCAAGCAGGCTCGAGGGAGGGCACACTCATGCTGTAGCACTCTAAAAATGAGGTGGCAGCTTACACTGCAACGCTGAACAGGCAAGTTGGAAAGCCTGTACTGCAATGGGAAGAAACATCCTCCTCAGCCTGAGTCCTGTTGCAGGGTGGCACTTGGCAGTCCCCATCTCCACTGTGCAGAGACGCCCACCGCTCCTGTGCGCATCTGGCATCACCCACTGCATGTCTACATGCTGTGCCAGGTGTGAGGTAATTGATTGGCAGCTGACCATGAGCTTGGACTAATGATTAAAATAAGCAATAACCTCCCTGAGGTGTTTCATAAATCTGATGAACTGGCCCATTGCACGAAGCAGAGGGGAGGCAGGGTTGTGTGACTGTGAATGACCTCACGCATGCTCACCCTCACCAGCTGCTTCTAAGAGATGGTGGCATGCTTAATGAGGGCCAAACTGAAAGACAGATAAACAGGGCAGGGGGTGCAGGATACACAGGATAATAACAGCTCAGTTTGGGTTGGAGGAAAGATGTGCTGCATACCAAGAGTAAGATCAGAGGGGGGTGAACCCCTGACCTGGGAATGGTTGACTGGTGCAGATAAGCAGATACACCAGGACCTTCTGCAACCTTCCCTGATGCTGCAAAGCAGTGTCAGGCGAGCATGAACCCCATCAGCTCCCTGCACTAGTGCACACCCACTTCTGCTTAAGTGTCAAGAAACCAAGTGCAGCAGGAAAGAAGCAAAAAAGACTCCATTTTTGCTATCACCAGCCAGCCTCTCTGAGGTGACACCTTGGCCTGGCACCGAATCTGTACCACAAAAGGCAGGGGAGTAAGCTGTATCACAGTAGCACCCAAGTGCTGCCAACCACCTGGGATATCAGCAAGTATGCTCTAAATGCTAAGTTAGCGTAAGTCCCTGACACACCATATGATAACTAACAAGGGCCTTGGGCTACAGCAGGTGCCAAGGTAATAGGGCGAGGTGAACTCTGCTCAGAGCACCCATGGAAGCAATTCAGGAGTAGCACCTAGCCATTGGTCATAAAGAGGAGACAACTGAACACTCAGAAACTCAGCCTGGCCCCGTTAACGTGTATTCATTGTTTCCACTAGTTTGCAGAAATTACTTTGGCAGCACAAGCTTTCTAGAAACCCTGGCCACTGCAGAGCTAAGGATAGGATACAGTGAGAAGGGAGAGCTGCAGGAGTATTTTAATTGAGCAAGTAGAGGAAGAGCAGAAGTCAGTGGCTGACACCTGCTACAAAGCAGGAAGTTAATTCTGGGTCCACAATTAACTCAAGACACTGGGATGGAGACAAGTCAGCATGGACCAACACAAACAGCTGAAGGAATTCACTTTCCCACAGGAGAGCTTCTAAGGATGCTCTAAAGGGAGGGCTGCACTCTGTAAGCAGTGCTTGTACCCAGCTTTACTGGAGGTTGTGAAGCACTGAACCCCCACTCCACTGACAGGGGAACAGAACAAGGGGCTTGAAGCAAAAGAAAGGTGGAATTGAACATTTCTGCTGTATGTGAGACCCTTCAGCTGCAGAGCTGCACCCCAACACAAGGCAACAGGGCCCCCACAAACTCTGCCACACTTTCCTGCCCTGAGCTCAGCTTGACCTCTGCCTGCTGCAGGGCTTGACTACACAGGCAGCATGGGGGCAGGTATGGTGGAGATGGGCACTTGGGGCTTGTAGCAGCATGCTGAGCCACGCACGGTAGTCTCTGGCCAACACAGAGTCTGTGCTGCTGAGCAGCAAGGCTCTGGCTCCCAGGCAGAGTAAGAACCAGGCAGCAGCTGGAAATGAAGCAACTCCTGTCTGAGCTGGTATAGTTGCAGGTCAGGCAGGCTCCCTTCACGCACGCACACCCAAAAGGTGGAAAAAGCAAGAGGAAGGAGGGAAAGCAGGAGGACACAACAGTGGTGAGATACAAATTATAACATAAAACCAGATCTACCCTGGAGGAATGCGGATGGAGTGGAGGACAGGCACAGCTCACCGTGTGCATTCCTTATTTATACATGAGAACCAAGTGCATTTCTGTGACCTCTGGGGGAAAGGGATGGGGCAGAGCTTCATGGGCCAGCTCCTGAGCCCGTCAGAGAGCCTCTTGGCTTGAGGTGAGAAACTCTTCTGCTCTCTTGTGGGCCTCCAGGGCTTTTATAGTGTAGACGTCCTGAGGAAGCTCAGATTTCCGGCGCAGCAAAACTTTGTCCTTCTTAATGTCTTTCAGCATCTACAAACAAAAAACAAAGGAGTCTGGGATCAGTAGCAAACCCCTTCACCCCTCCAGCCTCTCCGCTCTCTGACACCAACCATTCTAGGATATGCTGAGTGACAGAGCAGCATGCTACAGAACAGACTGTGGGCCAAACACAGACCAAAAGGACACAGAGAAATCCAACTTCCCAGAGCAGGAAGTTTAGATTCTTTAGACTCCAATCTTCAGACTACAGATTGCTCGCTAATGGTCAGGGATAAGAGTAGGGGTATTTACCCTCAGACCAATTAGAAAGAGACAGGTCTGGGTGTGGGACCCTGGACTGACTATGTTGATGTCCTGACTGGTCTGAGGATAATTGTGGAAGGACCCTAGTCATCTACACACCTGCACAGCTTCTGTCTCCACTGTTTTCTTCAGCAGCTGTATATCCTCTGCAGTTGGGGTCTCTGTTTCCATACAGCAGACAGGAGGCAATGGTGGAGGTGCGTAATACATGGGGTACTGCAGACAACAGACAGCTGAAGAGTCAGCACACCATCCAACACTAAGCCTTCTTGCCCCAGCATGCCAGCACAGCACGGCACACTTCTTCCAGCTGCGCCCTCTCTGGCACCCACAAAGGTAGCAGTAGGTACACAGACAGGAAAGGAGCATCTTCTCCTACCCATTCCCACCCACACCTGAGACACAGCATGCTGCATGTGCAGCCACAGCCGCGAGAGAACTCCATAAGCACATGCACGCTTTCTGTAATGCATTACTCAGAGGTTGGTCCTACAGAGCTGCTAAAATACTGCCAGCATCGCCAAGACCCTGGGTTTTGGGAGGCATAAATCACTGCTGCAGCTGTGTGCACGGGGCTGAGATCAGGTGCTAGAGCCTGCCCGCATGAGCTGAGGAAGGAGGTCAAGAACCCCCGCATGTTCTTGTCTCATTCACCTTAGGTCCTGCTGTTACCTACCTGGGGGTTCAGCCGGGCCAGCTCCTCTATTTTCTGCCACATTTCTTCTCGTTCCTTCATCCTGAACCTTCCCCTGCAAAAACAGAGAGTACAGAAGTGAGAACTCCAGGGAAAAGTGCAGCTTTTGCTCACAGGAAGACAAAAGCAAGAGACTGCAGAAAAGTGCAGGTAAGGGGAAGATCTGCTCTGTCCTTCAGAAACCCCTAATTCTATCTATGGATGAGATGTGGCAAGAAGTGGGCACTCACTGCAGCTAGCAGGGGTTAGAGAGGCACACTCCTCGCTTACCTCCGAGTACAGGGTGGCAGCAGTGGGCTGCACATGTACTATTCCCTGTCTTTGTGCTGCAGGAGTGGACCAGAGCAACTGTTCTCTGGAGCAAAACAACAACAGTGGTTTGGATGTCAAACACCCACTTTCTTTGCACCCCACAGATTCGGAAGGACAAACTAACATTTCCATTAGAGCTGGGGCTTAACTGCCCACAATTCCCTTTGTCTCTGACCATAACACACCAGAGAGCTGCCCAAACCTTCAGGCACAGCTCTTGAACTTGACATAGATTTTGGCATGGACCTTAAGTGACCACTTCACTAGGCCACCTCTAAATCCCAGGGCAGCAGAAGTTCCCTGCAAATAGAGGTAAGTATCCACCATTCCTTGTTATTCTCTTCTACATTTTCAGAGAGTTACAGAATGATAAGGACCCCTGGAGACCATCTACTCCAACCCCTCTGCTAAAGCAGGTTTACCTAGAGCAGGTTGCACAGGAATGTGTCCAGGTGGGTTTGGAAAGTCTCCAGAGAAGGAGATTCCACAACCTCTCTGGCCAGCCTGTTCCGGTGTTCTGTCATCCTCACAGTAAGGAAGTTCATCCTCATGTTTAGATGGAACTTCCAATGTTCAAGTTTGTGTCTGTTACCTCTTGTCTTGTCACTGGGCACCAGTGAGAACAGATTGGCCCCATGCTTTTGACAGCCACCCTTTAGGTATTTATAAGCATTTATAGGATTCACTCTGTCTTCTCTTCCCCAGGCCTCTCAGTTTTTCCTTGTAAGAGAGATGCTCCAAATGCTGACAGAGCACTGGAACAGGCTGCCAGAGAGGTAGTGGAGTCTCTGTCTCCAAAGACATTCAAAACTTGCCTGGATGCGTTCCTGAGTGACCTGCTTTAGATGAACCTGCCTTAGCATGGAGGTTGGACTAGGTTTCCAGAGGTCCCTTCCAACCCCTATTATTCTGTGAGCCTATGGGTGCCAACCCCAGCCCTGCTTTCTAGGTGATGTGCACCTCATCAGCTCTCTTCACTCCTGACCCCATTAATAGCAGTATGAGAAAGCCAGTGGAAGCACACTTGGAAAAGAAGAGCTATTTATTGAGGTATCATAATCTTCTTCTTGCTCCTGTGCCCTATGCCAGGTAGCTTCTACCAGAGAGATGTCAGGTGTTAGGGTGGCCCTGGAGCATGCTGACACCATACTTCTTGAAAGGTAGTGGTCAAGGCCCTCACACTTTTACAGAAGGGCACGTTCAGGACAAGATACTACCTATCTGCCCCAATCTCCCCCTTATTTTCTGAAAGGTTCTGATAATTCAAACAGCAGCAAGATTTCTGAGGAGATTAGTAAGGTGTGGTGAGTCCATCTGCACTGAACAAGGGAGAGCCTCCATACATGGCCTGGGGAGTCTGCCACTCCATGACCAGCCTTGGCTGCAGCTGCAAAGCCAGGGGTGGGGCAGTGACAGGACTGAGTTGGCATGTCACTTGTAGGCATGGTAACTAATTTAAAATAGGGCTAAGCCTTTTCTGGAATGATCTTTCAACATCTGGGTGCAGCCTAGTTGTGTACCTACAAGCGCTCCCCTTTTCACTGTTTCATGTTGACAGGCTTGGTTCTCCTGTGCAGCCCTTCCCACACACACTGTTTTCTAGTTCATAGCACAAGGTCTCTAGAGGCTCATTGGGAGAAGACTTCAGAGCTCTCCCTTCTGTCTATGCTCAGCCTTTCAAGCTCACCAGTCTCACTGAACATCACAGCCTCACAGGTTTTTATTAGAAAAAAAACCCCAAACAACAAAGTACTATTTCTACTCAGTTTAAGCCTCCATGTTTGAAAAGAAAACAGCAATTGACTGCAGTGCCATGTTACTGTCCACCAACAGGCCTAGCCTGCAGTCAGCTCTGCCAGGGAAGCAGCAGGAATGAGCTGTGGATGCAGCATGTCTTCTCCACCAGAAGAGAGGCAAGGAGAGCTACTGCTCACCATAACAGGTTGCAGCACTCTCAGAAAGAACAACAGGTAGGGAAAGTGCAGAAAAAGTGCACTCTAAACTCTGAGACAGACTCTTCAGCTACAGAATGGTCTTGATCCGCCAGGGAGACACCCATAAAAACCACTTTCTCCAGCCTGCGAAACATGATTTTTGTAACACCATTCATTCCAGCAAGGACTTATTCTATTACACTCCAGAACATGCAGCCATTGTGTTAAGTCCACATGGATTTGCTTTTATTTCTTGGATATCTTAAGGACATGGAGGGAAAAGATGACGTTTTCTCAATGGACTTAAGTGAAGAACTAAGGCATCCTGCCCTAGCAAACCCAGGCTTCTAACCCACCTTCCCAAATGCATACTCTTTTTCTCCTGCCATTGTCCTACATCCTGCCCAGCCCCTTGCCCCAAAACCCCCAGTCTCCTCACTTCTCCTCTAATTTTTTTCCTTAACCTAGAATTATAGAATAGTCTGAGTTGGAAGAGACCTTAAAGATCACCTAGTTTCAATCCCCCTGCCATAGGCAGGGACACCTCCCACTAGACCTGGTTGCTCAAGGCCCCATCTGACTTGGTCTTGAACACATCCAGCGATGGAGCATCCACAGCTTTCATGGGCAACCTGTTCCAGTGTCTCACCACTCTCAAGAGTGAAGACCATCTTCCTAATTTCAAATCTAAATCTACCCTCTTCCAGTTTGAAGCCATTACCCCATGTCCTATCATTACAAGCCCTTGTAAACAGTTCCTCCCCAGCTTTCTTGTAGGCCCCCTTCGGATACTGAAAGATTGCAATAAGGTCTCCCCAGAGCCTTTTCTTCTCCAGGCTGAACAAGCCCAACTCTCTCGGCCTGTCCTCACAGGAGAGGTGCTGCAGCCCTCTGATCATCTTTGTGGGCCTCCTCTGGACCCACTCCAACAGATCCATGTCCTTCTTGTGTTGGGGGCTCCAGAGCTGGACATAATATTCCAGATGGGGTCTCACAAGAGCAGAGTAGAGGGGAAGAATCACGTCCCTTGACCTGCTGACCAGCATCTTTTAATGCAGCCCAGGATACAGTTGGGGCTTTTTGGGCTGCCAGGGCACATTGTTGGCTCATTTAAGCTTTTCATCAACCAGCACCCCCAAGACTGCTCTCAATCCATACTCCACTGAGCCTGTACTTGTGCTTGGGATTGCCCTGACCCAGGTGCAGGGCTGTCACAGTTTAGGGTCAGGGCACAGCCCCTTAGACCTATAACAGACACTCTGTCAACCCCCCTCCCTCCCCAAGGGGGAAGGGAAAGGGAATAAGGGAGAGGGACTTAGTGATTAACTGTAACAGCTTTAATGAAAATGGAAACAATAATATTAAAAATAGAATAAATACAAATATATACAAAACCAGTATTGAACCCAAGCCCCCTGATGGTAATTACATCATCGTCACCAATGCTGTGGAGCAGGCACAGGAAGGAGTCCCAGACTGGGCCCTGCAGCAGACAGGAGCTGGGTTTAGGAGCTGGATTCTGGTACCGGATTCAATAACACACTGATTGGGATCCAAGGCAAAATGGACAGAGCCCTCCTCGCATGCTCCAAGGAAGGAGCCAAAAGAGGACCTGAGCCAAACCAAGCAAAGCTGGCAAAGCAGTCCAAGAGGGGAGAAGAGCCAGGAGCCCCTCCAGATCCCTCTGCTTTATACCGAATATGATGTCTATGGGTTGGAATACCTCATTGATTAGTTTGGGGTCACCTGTCCTGTCTGGTCCTCCCTGCAGGTGCAGCCTTTCACTTTTCTGCACCCCCCAACGTGGTACACAAGATTCAGCAGTGGCCTTGGTCTGCATATCAATCCTTGGTAGTAGCTCTAAACATGGGGTGTTATCACTGCTAGCAGCAGATGCTGCCTGTGAAAAGATGCTAACTTCAGACAGGGCAGTTAGTTAGAAGAACTGAGCTGAAAAGTAAAATCACCAAACGGAACTAATTCTGTTCTCATTCAAACCAGGACATGGGCCTTACACATGGGCCTTGTTGAACTTCGTGATGTTGGCATGGGCCCACCTCTCAAGCCTGTCAGGGTCTCTCTAGATGGTATTCCTTCCCTCCAGTGAGTCAACCACACCACACAGCTTGTTGTCCACAAACTTGGTGAAGTGCACTCAATCCCACTGTCCATGCCATCAACAAAGATGTTAAACAGCACTGATGCCAGTACTGATCCCTGAAGGACTCCACTCATCACTGGTCCCCACTTGGACATCGAGCTGTTGACTGCAACTCTTTTGAGTGCAACCATCCAGCCAATTCCTTATCCACCAAGTGATCCATCCATCAAATCCATGTCTTTCCAATTTAGAGACCAGGATGTCATGCAGGACAGTGTCAAACGCTTTGGACAAGTCCAGGAAGATGATGTCAGTTGGTCTTTCCTTGTCAGTGCTGTAACTGCACTGTAAAAGGCCACCAAATTCATCAGACATGATTTGCCCTTGCTGAAGCCATGTTGGTTGCCACCAATGACCTACTCCTTTTATATGTGCCTTAGCAGAACCTTCAGAAGGATCTGCTCCATGATCTGGCCAGGCACAGAGGTGAGACTGACTGGCCTGTATTTGCCCTTTTTCTTTCTCTCCCTTTTTCCACTGACTGGAAAATGGGGGTCATGTTTCCCCTTTTCCAGTCAGTGGGAACTTCACCAGACTGTGTCCTGGTTTGAGTGAGAAGAGAACTAATTCTGTTCAGTGATTTTACTTTTCAGCTCAGTTCTTCTAAGTAACTGCACTTTCTGAAATTAGCAGCCTGTTTTCACAGGCAGTTTCTGCTGCTAGCAGTGATAACACCCCATGTGCAGAGTTAGTAGCATGGGTTGGTGTGCAGACCAAGGCCACTGCTGGATCTTGTGTACCATGCTGGGGGTGCAGAAAAGTAAAAGGCTGCATCTGCAGGGAGCAAGGGACAGGCCAGGTGACCCCTAACTGACCCGTGAGGGATTCCATCCCATATGTACCATGTTCAGTATAAAGGTGAGGGATCAGGAAGGTCCCGCTCATCTTGGCTCTTCCTCATTTCTTCACTGGCTGGCATCTGAGGGGGACTGTCTGTTCTGCCTTTGATCCTGATCTGTGTGTTTCTGAATCTGGTACCAGAATCCAGCTCCTAAACACAGTTCCCATCTGCTGATGGGCCCACTCCGAGATTTCCCTGGTGCCTGCTCCACAGCATCAGTGGTGACGATGACGTAACTGCCAGGGTGGGTTTGATATTGGTTTTGTATATCTCTCTATATATTAA
>JANHGN010004011.1:0-40847 GCA_024605025.1 Megaceryle maxima | reverse complement strand
CCCCCGCGGCACGGGCGGGGGGGGGGGGGGGGGGGGGGGGGGGGGGGCGGGGGGGGGGGGGGGGGGGGGGGCGCGGGGGGGGGGGGGGGGGGGGGGGGGAAAGGAAAAACCGGGGGGCCGCCGCCCCGCGGTCGCGGGGTCCGGCCGGCCGCGTCCCGAGGCGCCCGCGGGGAGCGGGTTCGGGGTTCTCCACTGCCGCCGCCGCCGCCCGGGGCTCCGCTCGCCTCCGGCGGCGTCCGCTGCCCTCCTGCCGCTCACCTACCGCCTTCCCGCCTCCGCCGCGGGGTTTGCCTGGGTCGGGCTGGGTGGTTGGCTTGTGGGGGTTTGGGTTTTGGGTTTGTCGGTTTGGGTTTTTTTTCGTCCTAAGGCATCGTAATTTGTCGGCAGGAAACATATAAATGACCCCTGGTATGTTTGCGGGTGCTGAATCCGTCAGTGCAATGCCTGAGAATATTAAAGTCTAAATTAAAGCACGCTGGAAGACGTTAGCTTTTGCTGTAATAGTAATAGCGATAATAATAAAATGACAGAATTGGGAGCGATTTACATGTTATTGAAGAGGAGGAATTACTGAAGAGTAATAATAGAAAAGAAAACAAGTCGGAAGCCCGTTATATAATGCACTGTGTAGACAACGAGAGCGACAGGCTATTTTTATTTTGTTTACCGTATGCTGTGTAATAGGGACTCCTCCGAGCAGCATCTCTCCCCCTGTGAGCCCGAACTCCAGATAGAACTGGAGGAAAAATTTTAAGCATTCCTGTTATGCCCAGACGAAGAAATCCGTGCTTGTAAAGCCTTCCGCCTTACAAATGTTTTCTGTGTGCTGATCGGCAAGGCTGCAGGTAGATGACCTTTGCTGGAGACCTTTTCCCTTTTGTATGGTAAAGAAATTCATATTTTGTAGTGCAGGTTACACTTTAACCTTTAACGCTCATGGTTATGTATTTTATGCCGTAATGGTTACTTTACGTGTCAGATGTGGTCAGGCGTAGTGAGTTACTCTGCTTACACACCGAGAAGTCAAGGACTTTTAATTTCAGTTTCGAACGAAGCCTTCCCCTCAAGGAAAATCCCGGCTTCGTGTTCATCTGTTTCTGTTCGGGTGAGGGAGATGGTTCGGTTTTCTGGTACGGAGCAAGGGTTATGAATGAGGGAGAGGGAAATTGAGAATGGCCGGGGAAAATATTACGCTGTAGTTATTTTTGCGATGCTGCGAGATAATAGTAAGTTGTAATTGCACGTTATTGCACCTAATTTGTTTGTAAAACCGGCTCCGTATTTTATGGGCAGCAGGTTTTTTTTTTAACGAGCGACCGTAGTCTCCTCACTTTTGACATAAGGCAGAGGTCAGTAGATTTTCCTCTGCGCTCGCCTGTCTGTCTCTCTCATCACGTAGCGACATGTCAGCGGAGTAGGCTTTCAGCGCGCTTACTCCAGCCCTGATCAGTCATGTAATTAGATCAGGCTGCCATGGTAACAGACGGTGTTCACCGGCCAGTCAGGTGTGTGTGCCGCTGGCGGGCGACCCACCGGGCTACCACCGGCCCTGCGCGGGCCACGTTGGCGGTGTACGGCCAGCACGGCCACCGCCTTGGGCTTACCGAAAATTGAAGGATGCCGGTGGTGATTTCCTAACGGCTGAACTTCTCGGGAAGGGTGTACTTTGCCTACTGTAGTGTCAGGCGGATGGGACGGTACGTGGCACGCTTAGCAGGTTAGCCAAATTGTCAGTTCCACTTGCCTCTATTATTAGCAAATTAACAAAGATGTAGTACTTTGTAAAAATGCTTTTGGCTTACATAAGCTTGCATAAAAGTTTTGTCAGAGTTGGGGTTTTTTTCCCTTTTTTTTTTTTTTTTTTTTTTTTTTTTTCTCCTGGCTGTCTGGTTTAACTGTTTGGTGACTGTAACAGTGTTTATGAGTTAGTGACAGTTCCTATTCCAGCATTTGTATTTTAGGCCACGGGCTCATTATTCTCCACTCACGTACTGTACTTTGCACCTTCTGGCCAGTAAAATTAAAATCACTGATACCTGACAAGAGGATGGTCACTTAGGTTTTTAAGCCCCTTCATCTTTCTTAGCAAGGTGTAGACTCTTTGTTTTGGGAGAAAGCCGACTTCATTTTCTCTTGATAAAAACCTAAGTATATATAAAACCAGTCTTCTCATCAGTAAATAACTTGTTGATAATTTTTTGCATGGTTTGTTTTTTGTTTTTTGTTTTTTTAATGTGTGCTTATCAAAATATTACAGCCATGGAGCAGGAGACTTCCTCTCACAAAGCAGTACCTTGAAAAAATACACAGTCTGATTAGTTTTGAACTGCATGCTGCTCTTAAAGAAAGTCTTTAATCAAGGCTCGTATATTTCTTTCCCAGTGCTTGGACACTGCTCTCTTGAGCCACTTTTTTACAAATACAGGTAAAATTTTTTTTTTAAAGGCACCAAATTTGGCACTCTGTTCCAACGTCATAAATCTGGAGTGACTCCAGGGGATGGGATTGTGAGCCACTTACATGGGTGTATATCTAGAATAACTCCATTTATTGGACCTAATCCAGGCATATAGTAGAGTAGCAGAGCTCAGGAAGGGATCTGCTGTGTATTGCCATTAGTTTCTCTCTATCTTTTTTACGGCAAAAAGCACTGTGGGCTTAAATAGGATTTTTGCCTGATGAAGGAGCTGCGTGAAGCGCCTGCAGAAGTGGTTAACACCCCAATTCCAGTCGCTAATCTTGCGTGCATTTACACTAATATTGAACTTGGCCCGGAGGATTTTGTGTCTCAGTGATGAGAAATCATCAGCACCCACAGCTCCCGAGCGTTTGTAGTACCAGGCTGGAACATAATGCAATCCAGAAATATCTCAGTAAAATAGATATTTTAATCGTGCTGATGGTAGAGCACCGGAGCTGGAGGAGGTGATGAGAAACGCCTGTCGGTGGTTCAGCCCTGGCAGTGCCAGGCAGCTGGGGGCTCGGCTTCGGTGTGATGAGTTTGCAGGTCTCAGCCTGCCCGCCCAGCAGAGGCGTTTCTCCTCGGAGGGCCGAGGGGATGGGGAGTTTGTGAGCAGTTTCCTGCACCCAAAGTGCAGCTTTTTAGCACCTCAACTTGTCCTTCTTGTTGGGATAGAATATCCTCTGCTTGGCATGGCTGCCTCCGTTTTGGGCCTCTATACTGAGGAGGTGGCTTGAAACAGAAGAGCCTGTTGGGAGGACGGGCTGGAGAGAGTGGAATAATTGTGTGCAGGACAACTCCTGTAGAGTGAGCCTTTGTGCGCTGCATGCTGCTTATACATATTTTATTGTAAGACGAATTACCTGTGTGGCTAGGAGCATTAGAAAGTAATTATTTTCAAAAAGGCTCTATGTACATAGTTAAAAGACTTTTTGAAAATAAACAGTGCAGCTTTTCTCCCTTACCCTTCTAGCCTGATTGAATTTGTTTGGAATGGTTGAAAAAAACTAGTCTTGTTTTGAAAGACATTTACAAGAGACCTGGAATTTCACTTAACAAAAATTTTTATGTAATAGATCCAGTGGCCTAGTTTCCTGTTAATTAAGGAAATAGACACTTAAATGCAGTCACCTGAAAAGCAACTACAGATTTAAACATTAGAGTTAAAACAGAATAGTTTTAGTAATGTAGCTAGTAGAACAAAATCAAGGCCTGATTTTTCTCCTCGCTGAAGTTTAGCAGCACATCTTAGTCGATGGCAGTCGGGGTTGTCACTATCATTGTTCATACAGTGTGCTGCTTTTGTCGTGGTGTGCTAATTGCAGGGGAAATGCAATACAGAAGCATGGCAGGCTCTGAAGGAAATGAGTGTCAGAATTGCATAGATGGGCTGAAGCCCTGGCTGGCTGCAAAGCTACTCCAGCGTGTGAGGCAGCTCACGCTGGTGCCGCTTGAGAGGAGTCGGGCTGTGTGACAGCCTTAGCTAAGCCTGCAGGTTGTGAATGATTTGGCAGCTTCAGAGGGACTGCGCAGGTACGGCGTGTATGGGTCACAGGGTGCAGATAACAGGTTGAGTTGTAGGTCTCTTCTGAGACTGCTGTAACCAGCTCTGCTTTAACAAATAAAAATATAACTAGCGTGAGAAACAGAAGTACGACAGGTTTGGCACAGGTAAATGTTTCATTGCAAAGAAATGACGTGCTGTGTTCCAGTGGCTTCAGCTTTGCTGACTGAAAATCCTGACCTCATCCTTTCATTTTACTTCTATGCAGGACTCTTAAGTGCGATAGATAAATAAATAAATAGGCATTTGGACAAAGGCACTGTAGTTTGGAGTCTTGTACAGTGGTTGAACATTCTTTGTAAAAAAAAGTTGGAGATTTTTTCTTGGTTTTGGCTGATCTGATACATGACTAATGTTTTAAAATGTAAGAAACTTTTCAGACTCCTGACTTTTGCAGAATGGCAAAAAAATGGATCGATGGCTGTAATTCCTTTTTGATCTTGAGAATGCAATGCTTCATTTTTTCCCCTCAAAGCTGCAGTACGAGCTGGTTGTACAACATGTGCAAATTTCTGCGTGTGCGTTGGTCCCAATCTGCAAAGTTACTTTAGTACATGTTCCAGTGAGGGTTTTGCTGAATGAGGATTGATTAAAGAACCTATCCAGAGTTAAGTATGTGTGTAAATCCTTCTGTAAATAGGAAGGAGTAAGTATGCTCGTAAACTGAAACAACAAAAATACTTCTTCGTGAGGGAGGAATGGTCCCACTAAATCGGCTTTTTATCCCGAGTGATAAAAATATTTGGTGAGATTCCAAGTGAAAAAAACCCAATATATTTTGTTTAATATGAGACATCAGCAGAACTTCGGTGCTGTGTCTTTTAGTAACTTTACTGAGCAAAAGAACAGAAATAGAAAAAAGATTCACATTGGAAGGATTGTCCTTTGCTTGTGTTATTTGGGAATTCGCGGTAACATTCACTGACTCAAACGTGCTGCTGTTAGGGACAAAACAGTGCACCAGGTAATGCTGCATTCCCAAAGGTGATTATTTTTCACCTGATAGTAATAGTCGCAGCAGAAAGTTTTCTGGATGATGCTCCTCCTCAAATAAAATATGTTCTGTTGGCAGCAAAGACAGTCAACTCGCTTGTGATTCTTCACCTCATTAAGATCCCATTTAGGAGAACAGCACTCAGTTTGAATAAATGGGCTCTGCTCTCTACTGTATGTGCTCCGGCTGTGGGATTAAATCTATAGTTTATTTGTGCTTGAGTAATAGTGAAAGTGTTCTCCCTCAGTCTTCGTTAGGGTGGCTTGGTGTGTTGTGAATTGTTTGACTCTTAACTGTGGTTTTGTTTTTGTTTCTTTTTATTTTGGTTTCCATCTCCTCAACTCCTGGATCAACAGTCACGTCGCAGGCGAAGCCAGATTGGCAAGCAATACAAGCTGTGAATTTATCCTTGACCCCTGTAGGACAGTGACCACCTTCGTTTTTGTCTTCACCATACAGATATGCACTGCCAATAAGGTGAGAATATAATGCTTTTTATTTTCTCTAACAAGCGTACACTGTCTGCTCTGGGCTTTAATCAGCACTGACACCCTACCGGTGTCTGTACAATTACCTACCTGTGTTACGTTTGTACTTCCCTTGCCTGGCAGTAGAGGTCCTTGAGAATCTCTTCAGAAAAAATTCCATTAACTCTGGTGACTCAGTTCTGTGACTTACAGGACAGTGGGTTCCAGATGAGTGGTTTTATGCTCACCTCAGGTCAGAGCATATTCAGTTACTAAAAGGTGATAGTATGAATGGAAAAGTTTACAGGCTTTGATTTTTGTTGTAAAATGCTGCACATAAAACTGTGTAAATCCTTCCTGCCTTTTAGGAACTTTCTTAGTGGTTCTCCTTGCTCACAGCCTGCTTGACTTTTGCAGTGTCCCGAGTTCCTCCTCTGCACTAAACTTTGCCTGGTGTGAGAATACTTCCCAGGATAACAAGTCACTACTGACGTGCCTGGGTGTCTTTTACTCTGGTTTGAGGAATGTTTTAAATTCTTCTGATTATTTTTTTATATTCCTTGAAATGCTGCAGCCAGACAGTGTGTGTAATAGTGCACATCTATCAGTCTGCTCTCCCTCTCCTCTCTCCTTCCTTCCCATACCGTTGTGGAGAATACCTTGGAAAAAAAAAAAACAAACCCCAAGTCTCAAGGCTCAACGATTCTACTGCCAATGAAAAGAACATACATTTTTATTTTATTTCTTTAATCTGATTGTCATTAAGCCAGCCTGGTTTTTTTGGACCCGTTATATGATTTTTGAGTGCTTGGGATTGGCAATACCACTAATACTTAAAAAGAAAAATAAAGGATCATAGGAAGATTGCCCATGTCTTTAAATAAAAGAAAATGAAACATAGTGGTTACTTGCAGAGAATCAACAGGTTTTATTTTCTTTTCTCCTATTTACAGCCAGAAAACTCAATTACCATAGCATTCTGTTAATGAGGGGCTGACCAGAAAGTCTCCATTGCAGGATAACTTTTTAATGTATAGAGCATTTCATAGAGAAGTATACAGCACATAATTTACGTTTTCTCATGGCTTCTTGGAACGGTGCTGTGCTTTAAAGGGAAGTTGTCTAAGCAAGTATTTACATGCAAAGACATGCCTGTTACAGTTTACAGATGAGCTTGAATGGTGGGGGTGGATTGTAACCACTGTATCTCTTCAGAAAAATAAGAATTTATTGAGAGTGAAAAACCAGATAAAGATCCTGCGTGCTGACTCGTTTCATCTTCTTGCTTTGGAAGAAAACTGACTTCTTAGCAGCAATTGACCTGGGAAATTGAATAGATGGAAGGTTTTTATTAGGAAATTTTCATTTTTTTCAGACTTAACTTGAGTTGTATGAAATTGTATTTATTTGCAGAAGCGATTACTCCAGGACAGGCTTATATCTCTTAATTAGAAGTAATCATTTATAGTGTGTTGGTCAAATCCTGTGAATAATCCGATTGTGTACCTGCAATGTATTCCCAAGTCACCTCAAATATTTTAGCATCTGGCATTTCCTGCAGTTACACGGGGAAGAATGTATTAGATGTTAAGCAAACATTTGGGATAAAATGTTTGGGATAAAATTTGGGATAAAAGTAGGTGCAAAAAACATAAGGTGCAGAGATGCAACAGGTTTGCAGTACTGTGCTGCTTTCCTATGTACCAGTGCAGCTTAGAGTAGAGTGGTTTTGTGGACCTTAGTTCAGATTTGTTTTGGCTTCTTCTCTTGTTGGACATTTGAGTCACTGAGGTTGGGCTTCCTCTGTCGGCCTCATTAGTTAGTTCTCATTTTCTCTAAGGAATGATCAAAATCAGGCCCACTGTAAAACTAAGTAAGTGAAATAAAAGTTACGGGAGTCGAGACTGCCTGATGACAAATGTTCTCTCTGTCACTGAATGTAACGGGGGGAGCTGACAGTAGTAACATGTGAAGGAAATGTGATCTGGTGCCGTGCAGCGAGCAGCCACAGATCAGTGTCACAGCTCCAGATGGAGCATCACGTGCTGAGTCCCATCATCTCGCCGGCTTTCGCATTTGTTTCGGAGTGCAGGTGGTGGCCCCGCTCCCTTTTAGGCAGACCTGGCTTATGACCACAAAGTCTTTCAGAGGGATCGGGTAGGGACATGTTTGAACACATTCAAAATCAGATCTCAGAAGCCTTATTTTAGGCCTGCTGGCCCTACACGTGGGCTTGTGGCTTAACTTGCGTGAGGAATCACGTGGCTTCCGCGAGTAACGTCGCTGTTGTGTGCGATCTCCAGGCGTGCTTACCCTTCCATTCAGGCAGTGTTCTTGTGGAGCCTGCCAAGCATCTTGCCTGAATAAGGACACAGGGATTAGTAAAATAAAATAAAAAAATATATAGATACAGCTTTGTTTTATTGTGGTTTGTTTGTGGTTTTTCTTCTTAAATCGTGACTTTAGTTAATTTTAGCCTGCTCTGCAAAACACAGAGTTATTGTTATTTGTTCAGAGCGTGCACTGCCTCCTTCCACGTAGGCAAATGACTCAGTGCTTTCTTTCAGACAGTTGTGTTGAGAGGATTTTGCATGAGACACTGGACATTTCAACAACTAAAGACTTCTTTTTAATCTTTTCCACTGTTGAGTCACTTGGTAGCTAATAATCATAATATAGTATTGAGTTGAATTTATAGCCACAGCCCATTGGGAAGAATTTATTTCTTTTTCTGAACTTTCCATAAGTTACACTAGCTAATATGACTTGCTTTTTACATAGGATAAAACTTCTGTTTGATGCAAGCTCCTGGCTGCTGCTGCCTGTCAATGGACAATAGTCTGACCTTTTACAATACTTTGTAGTGAATGCAAAACCAGGTAATCTGTCTCTGTATTGGTGTGTCCAGTGGTGGCTTTTCGATTGCCGTATCTGTGTCCTCCTATCAAAGCTGGTTTTGTTTCTTCCCTCTCATACTGTTTAAGAAGGCCTACAATGGCTGTCGGGCTAAGAGAAGGTTGTTGATGGAGCCTTTTTCACGTATTAAGAGCACAAACGAGCTGAAGATGTGAACTAGGTATAATTGGATAGAAAAAAAAAAATTTACTTGTTTTGTGTGTAACTCAAAGGTAAATTAGATGAAGTGATGTGAGTGCAGACTGACTTCTTATAAATGAGGCTTTGTGGTCCTCTCGGCCCCACCTCGTCACCTCAGCTGTCACCTTTCATGTTTTCACTCTGTTGTTCCTTCAGCAGATGCTGAAGGTCTGGTGTCTGACTAATTGAGAGGTCTTTAACATGGTCTGAAGTGTTGAGTGGGTTTGAGTGTAGCGATCTGTCTGCGTAACAACATAAGGCTCACGTTCATAACACGATACAAGCCACGACCTGAGGTTTGATTCACCTTCCCAACTTCTGTTTTAAAAAGGTGTATCTGCAAATGCAATAAGAGACTTTCTGTCCCACGCACTGCAACTTGTTAAGAGTTCCTTTGAAGTGTGGGCTTTAGGGTGCTCGTGTGCTAGAGGGATGGAGAGCTCGGGTGTGCTGAGGGCCGAAAGCCGTGAGATGACCGGGTGTGACGTGCAGTTGTGTGTAAGCCTTGGCATCTGTGCATGCTCTCCTTCTGAACTCTCCCTTGGCCATGGGTGTTGGGTAGGGGGTGTGCCGTTGGGTTTTGTTGTGCATCGATAGCAGGGGGTTTGCTTTGGGGTGAAAGTTTGCCCTTGATACCTGGGGTATAGTTTTGGGTGAACGTTTGCCCAAGTGGCAGCATCTGGATTTGCATGTGTTGGCTGAGGGGTTTCTTGTGGTGGGATAACTGCGGGGGAGGTGAACCCCAAGTTTGATAATTCCTTCTTTATTTTCTGATCAGTTATTGAGCAGAGATCAACCCATTTTTGGACTAGCTGTAAACCTCATTTAAGGACTTACTGAGTCACTCTTTGCTCTATTAAAGTACAAATGTTGAAGTGCTTCTCACTTGCGGTGCCGCGTTTTTGTCTTGTCAGGTACCCACGCATGAAGGCCCTTGTAGTTTTGTAAATTTAACTTGAAAGAAAGTCAGGCTTTAATGGAGAAGGATAATTACAAAAGGCAGGCTTAATCCTCCTTTATTACACTTGGAAATTTTGTGCTGGTGAATATTTTCTCATTGGTGCGGTTTCTTTTCAGTGCTCTATGTAGTAGCTGAGTAGAGAGTGATCTTTCAAATTAATAGGGTAGTAAATGTATTTCTTTTCTTCTGTAGCCCCTGAGCACATCCCCTGCCTGGTCCTGTGCTTTATTCATAGCCTTCCCCAGATAGTCTGACAGCACATAGCTCCCGAATGGTTTGAAAATTCATTGTATGCAAGAGAAAAAAAGCCCAAACCTAGCAGATTATTACACCAGAAGAAGTTGTAAGTTCATTCTCCATGTACCAGTAGCAGTTAAAAACCCATAGCACCAATCACATGTAATGCATTTTTATTTACAGATTAGTAGGCTCTACTCTGACATATGACTAGCAGGGAAGCCCCTCCCTTTAACAGTTGTATGTCATCTGCTTCACAGAACTAATTACTTGGCAATTCCCATTTGATAATTCCCTCTTTCTTTTCTGATGAGTTACTTAACAGTGATGAGCTTGTTGAGCAGAATACCGTGCTTAATCTGTGCTTCGGAAACTACAGTGCGGGCCTGGGGATATCATTGTTTTCTAAATACTGTTTAGCCTTACCATAGGAACATTGAAACCACACTAAGACATGTTAACAGTTGACAGTTAACGGTAAGTTCAACGTGAGCAATGGGCAGCGTTTGCCAAAAAATAAAAGAGGGTTTCAATTACTGTTGCACTGCAGACAGGATGTTAAATGCATCATTGCTCCAAAAAACCAACCCAAAACCTAGCATAATTTAGACATTAAGATGCAGAAGCTTGTGTCAGAGATAGCTTCTGTGTATCTTTTCTCCTCTCTACTGAAATAATAAACCTAAAGGAAATGTTCTTCGTTAAAAACCCCAGTGTTTCTTGTGATACCAGTTTGACAGTGATTGTTGCGTTGGTTTAATATATGGTACCTAAATAAATTAGCACTGTGTTTTCTTGATTGTTACCTGTCTTTTTTTGTCCTTCCCCAATGCCTTTTCACATTCTTTTACTCTAGTGGCCACAGTAGCCCTTGTTTCTGGCTGGGGAATACATGACAAGTCTCAGTGCTAATTACAACATCGCAGTGTTCCTAGAGGGTACCTGAGTTCAGCGGCGCTTAACTACAGCGCCAGACGAGGGGATTTATGGGTTGAAGTGACATCAGCCGGCTGATGGCAGTCCTGGGTAAGGTCAAAGTGAGTCTCTCTTGCAGGTCAGGAGTTAGATGGGTCTTCTTCAGACCCAGTCTCTCTGAAATTCAACTGTGTGAAACCACGCTATTGAATTTGATTGAAATGTTGTTATTGACTTCAGTAGTGGAAGGTGTGTGGCTCCGCTGCAGACACTTTGATGAGCTGGTGGCATTATCTCACAGATAATGCTGGTACCTGAGGAATTGCATTTTAGCTGAGCCAGTGCTATTAGCTGAGATTTAGCCTATTTTTTCTTCCACATAAGAAGTGTAGTATTTTGTGCGCTAGCTCACATGACATTGCATCATCGGGCTTGCTGATTTATTAGATACTCACAATGATATCTCTTGGCCAGTACTGGAAGCTGTGTCACAGGCTTGTTTTATCAGTGAGAAAAATGCATGTGTACATAGTTACATGTGTTTTTTCTGAAATTCATCAGAGGAACAGTAATTCCATGAAAGACAGAATTCAGAACAGATTAATCTACTTTAATTGTGTTCATGAAGTACACCAGCTATAAAAATCTTTTGAAAGGAATATTAATCAAGTTGATCAAAGGTGGCTTGAAGTACAGAATTCAGATATGAACACAGTTAACTTTCTGTCTGTATGTTTGTTGTAGCTTGAGTGATTATTTTAAAACTTTTTTTAAAATACAAAAATAAGTCCCATTTTGCTTTTTGGACTGTTTTTTTTTTGTACAGAATGTCATGTTTTAAAAGCAAAGCTACAAGAGGGGAAAACAGGTAAAACTTGGCATTTTATGAAATACAATAAAGGAGCATAATAAAATAAGCAATTAGAATCCAACAGAAGGTCATAGAAACATTTTTTCATTTTTTTTAAGTTTATTTTTTATCACAGAACATTATGGGCTGGAAGGGACCTTGAGAGATCATCGAGTCCACCCCCCCTGCCAGATCAGGAGCACCTCGATCAGGTCCCACAGGAACATGTCCAGGTGGGGTTTGAAAGTCTCCAGAGAAGGAGACTCCACAACCTCCCTGGGCAGCCTGTCCCAGGCTCTGTCACCCTCAGTGTGAAAATGTTTCTCCTTCTGTTTCCATGGACCCTCCTGCGTTCCAGCTGCACCCATTGCCCCTTGACCTGTCACTGGATGTCACTGAGCAGAGCTTTGGCTCCATCCTCCTGACACTCGCCCTTTACATATTTGTAAACATTCATGAGGTATCTTATTTAAGTTTTTTTTTTTTTCATGTCCCAGCATATCTCTTGTAGTGCTGAAAACAGAATCCTCTGTAAGAATCAGAAAAGAAATATGCCTGGGAGCAGAGTGCCCCACCTGTGATCTGAAAGGCTTGTGTACACACCCAGGAGTTGTCCCTTAACAGAGCCTTCTACAAACCATTGCAGCTGTTGTGGATGGACCTGTCATACTCATTTTATAGAGCAGCCAAAGGGTTATTAGATGGTGATTTGGGCTAATCCTCAGCTCCCTGTGCAGTGGTGGGCTCTCCACCTGTGTCTTGTCCAAACCACCTTCTGTTCTCCTTCCTCTTTGGGCTTAGCAGCATTTCCCCAAAGTCTGAGGCTCTACTCAGGCAGCATTGCCTATGATTTCAGAAGAGACTGTGCCTAAAGACTACAGATTTGGCCCAAGGTATTTTCTTCCCTCAGTGAGGGAAGGCAATGTTGCTTGTGGTTAAGATTGAACTGTGGGGTAAAATGTTTATCCCCCAACATACCTATGCTAGTGTTTCTATCAAAATTTGTGTAAGTAAAACATTGCCATGTGAATATCCTGAAACTGATCTTTCAGCTAACACGATTTCAGTTACATACTAGTGTATTAAGATTTGAGCATCTGGTTTGAAACAAACAAAACCCAACTCGTACACATATGGTGGAGGTTTCTCTGTTGACAACTACTGTTGTCTCCTTGACACCCAAATGAAATGGTGCTTTCCCTCCTACCTTATTACAAACGAGAGAACTAATACATCCTAGATGGTTTTGTTGCTTTCCTCCAGATTCTTTTTCCCCAACCAGCTATCCTAGGCTATGTTAGCATGACTGCTCTGTGAGCAGCACTTGCTCATGGAATAGCCAAAGATGAACTGGTGGAGCTGGGCAAAAGCTTTGCTTTTGCATCTCCTAGTTTGCAGAACTGAGAAGCTGCTTCACCTCTTTGCTTAAGTCTTGTCTGTCTCCTCTTTGAGTCAGGGATGAGTTCTAGGTTTCCTGCTTATCAGTGTTGCTACATTTTCTTCAATCTCTGCTGTGATCTGGCCTGATATTTTTGTTGTTAATGACACAGTCTTGGAAGTCACTTGTGATTTCTTCTGTGAGCTTGGCAGTTGATTAATTAAACTGTGAGGAGAGAAGCGACACGGCTGTGCGTGCTGTCTCTGTAACACGTCTGTGCTTCATCTTACGGGGAAAGAGGATGATGGTGGATCTTCTGGACCAATAATCTGCAGTGTAACATTGCACTGTGTGTTTGTTTGTATAGCACACAGATATGTTATATAATATCTAAAAAAAAAAAATACTACAATACCGGAAGGACCGAAGAAGGTGTAAAAATCTGTATTTTGTTCCATGTTTGCACAAACTGACTCAATACTCAGTCCTGGCGCCTGATCTTCAGCCTTGGGAATGATACAAACCCACATGGGCGCGTTCTACTGTTTGATGGTCACCTCCAGTTTATTTTGATTGCAGCTCAGCAGCAGATTCAGGGGGAATATGGCACGTGGGTTAACGTAATTCCTGAGTGGAAGCATGGCATTTGTTACGTGACAACAACTATCCAGATATTGTTACCTGTTAGAGTTCAGCCGGAAAGGGCCCTATGGAAAATTGAGGTGGGTACAAGGTTTATAGTGAGCATCTGAAACACATTAAACAGCAGCAGTCAAGTCCGGCCCTGTTACCTAAGGAGTCAAGAGTCGTACTTGTTGAATGTCCCCTTGGCTGTATGGAGTGGAAGAAATGCAAACCAAGACAGGCTGGTGCTATGTGTGCAGCTCTGCTCTGAAGCGTGTTCATCTGAGCTGTCAGCTGCCTGGCTCTGGGGTTTGGCGCTGTTTATACAGCGCAGCCAGAGCGTCTCTATGAACCAGCACTAGTGCTGTGCAGCCTGTGCTTCAGCAACCAGGTTTTTATGGTCCTTATCTTGTTCAGAATGGTTTAAATAGAACCACATGGGTGTAAATGTGGTGTGACAGCATGGGATCTGGCCTGGGGTTTCTGAGGTGTGTTGGGGCCCTCTGGACTCGGAGCTGTTGCTGGCAGATCAGTGTTGATGATCAGACACGGCTTATTTGGTATTTGAATTTGGTAGATAGGACAGTTGAGCATTTGCTTGGCTTTTCCTCCAAGTGAGGAGGGAATGAAAGCTGTTCCTGCATCAAGTGTCATCAGTCTTCTTTCCTTCCTGTGCTTCAGGTCGATGTGTTGGTGAATTAGACTGATCTTTCTTTACATAGCCCAAGCAGTGTTCTTCTCTTTCATCTTTCTGTCTCATTTTAACCTTTTCCAGGCTTTATTTTACATTTCTGGCCAGTTAGTTTTATTCCTCACCCCCTTCTCTGCCGAGATTCTCCTGTGCTCAGCAGTTCTCACTGCTGTGTAGCTGACCTACTTGTACAGCTCCATCTCCAGGTTTGTTACCTGCACGGTGCTTGGATTGTGTGTTGGCCCGTTCTTTGTCTTGGTTTTTTGTGTATGTTTCTATGTGTCTAAAATCTGTTTCTGCTCAGAGGGTTTCAGTACCTCAGTAATTTTCTGCAGAACTGCAGATTTGAATGTTGTTTCATTTACCTCTCTTCCTTTCTCGTTAGTCATAGCTGGATTCTGAGCGTTGCAACCCTGATGATCTGCCTGGACAGGCCTTTCACTCCACTCAGCCCTCCCCTTCTCCTCGTGGGAAAACCCCCTTTATTTCTTCTCTGAAGCTTCACTGTGGGTGCCTCTTCCCTGGCCAAAATTGGATTTTCAGTCCTGTGTGCTCCCGGCTTCCAGCTGCAGTGTCTCTTTAGCAGGCATTTTGCTTTTCAGTCTTGTCAGCTGGTCTTTAACAGATCAGCTGCATGTATTTGTTTGTATAATATTACATGCTGGTATCCTAAAAAAGAAAAATAAATTCATTTATTCATTTTCTTTGTACCTGAGCATGAGCTGGGAGCTCCCCTTTGGGTCATTTGTTCATAAGGTGGTGGGGTTATTTTTACTTTATTATCATATCATGTGGTCTGCTAATTAAAGAATTCTCCTATTGAGTTAATAGCAGCACATCCAATTACTAACATTTGTAAGCTTTCAAAATATAATACAATTTTAACATGTTCAGTGGGACAAAAGTAACAGCTTGGGCAGTTTTTCTTTGGCTCCCAGTTGTTCTCATACCGTGACTCTGCTCTGGTGGCAAAGTTCTGTAGTAACAGGTTGCAAAACTTTCAGGATAAAATGTAAGCTGAACCGAAAAAGAATGTTTGAAAAGCACTTCATTCAGAAAAAGAAAAGAAACTGAACATGGTATGCATTTTGAGTGAGGCTCTTCACTGAGGGAAAAAATTCCTGGACTGCTATGGAGAAGTACAGGAATAAAGTACCCGCTGAATGAGTGAAGTTTGCAGGAGGTATGAAGTGAAAAAATGTGAAGGCTTGTTTTTTTGTATGTGTGTATTGCTGGTTTTGCCAAGAACTGACTATTGTAATGACAATGTGGTTACAGTAGATGTTAAAATACACAATTTAATAAGTGTTTTGGTTGATAATTTTGGAGATGATACATTTTCTCAAAAAACCTAGGCTTTTGACTGAATGGAAAGCTGTCAAAAATAATGCTTTTATCTGAAAATTGATACCTCTTCTTGTTATAAGTAACACCAAAAAAAGGTATAAAATAAAAGATATTAGAGGAAAATACACTTTTTTTCCAAATGGATTTACTCAGCGTAGTTAACAATAGCTTGAGTGTAGTTAGTTTTGCTTTTCCTCTCTGTAGAGTTTCCTGAGGTGAGAGAAGCATCTGAAAAAAAACCCGGCCACGTGCTTCTAAAGATGATAAAAATTGGTGCAGGGAGCTCAGAGGTACAAGTTACTACTTTTTAAATCCTCCATTTAAAACAAGACTAGACTCCATATTGATGGAGTCCTTTTAAAGGCAGTGCCCTTTTAATCAGCAAACAGGTCCTCTGTGCATCAAATAATTAAAAATAGAGCAAAGTTTCTGAAAAGGCGTCTGGCAGAAGCGTCTGTACTTCCATCTGTGCATGATTAGCAGAATGTTTCATGATATTTAAATAGCACAAGCTTTGCTCTCTTTTTTATTATTTGTTGTGCTGAAGACCTGTTTGCTTGTTAAGTGGTCTTTTTTGAATAGTTACTGGCAAGGAATCAGGAAAGTGTACGAAGACATCTTGTGCACACTGCAAATGCCAAATTGTCCCTTTTTTTCAAAGAGCCACCACCCTTACTATTTTTTGGGTAGGAGTTCCACCGCATCCTTCACTCGGTTTTCTCAGTTCCTTAGGGATAGGCTCATGTCAGAGGGAGTTTGGGGGGTGTTGTGATCACTGCCCAGCGGCTGCAGTTTCACCGATAACAGAGGTACCTTTATAACGGTGGAGCTCAGAGGCACCCTACGCCGTGAGTCCGGAGCGGGCTGCGCTCGCAGAGCACGCACAGCGGCCGTTCCCATCTGCAGCCCTGCGTCCGATCCGCTACGCGCACGGCTCTGAAGCCTCACCCTTTCAGCAGGGACCCGCTCGGCCAGGCAGCAGCTTTCCCAGCCGTTTCGAGGCCTTAGGCTGGGGCTGTTCCTTGCCTAGCAGTCATTCTACATCGGGTCGCGTGCTCCTGGCCTCCAGCGAGCAGCGCAGTGCTTCGCAGTCGTAGCCACCGATTGCCCTTTGCACTAGGAAAGTTTTCATGTGTGTGTTTTACAGGGGCCTGGACAAGTAGGTACGTGATGAAAAGGAGCTGCCATCCGGGCACTGAGTGCATTGCTGTAGCTGGCCGAGGGCTCTTGGGTTACGAGCCCTGGCTGTTGGGAGCTGGCGGGGAGCTGAGACTGCGATGGACTCAGAGGTCCTTTGTGGAGAGCTGGTGGTCAGTCTTTGGACAATCTGTGTTCGTGGATGGGCACAGAAAAGTGGAGGGGTTTTTTTGGTCATCTTGCGTTTGAGAGAAGCTGTGGTGTGTGATATATGAATGCTAACCTGGGTCATCTCTTAACTTAGTTCAGGACTTCAAAAGCAATTGTGGTTACTACTGAGAGCAAAGCTGTTCACCTCTCAACAAAAGCGTGTAAACTGCCTGTACAAACCTCAAACAAAACACCAGAGAAGCTTTGCCCTTGGGGAAAGAGCCTGCTGTGAGCCTTTGTGAAGGGTTCACCTCAGCCAGCTAGTGCTGTGTTACTGGTCTCCCATCATGCTGTTTCTGGCCCAGCTTCTGCAGAGCAGTGTTCTCTGGGGTCCCAGAGGAAGTTCTCCTCAGCAGGGTTCTATCTTATGTGGGTGAACAGTTGGAAATGCAGGATGAGGCAGTGGCAGGACCATTTTGCAAGTGTCTGTCCTTTATGTGGCTTGGCCAGGGACGGCCTGAAGATGAATGAGTAAATTTGGAGGAGTTCTGCAAGGGCAGGGAAAGGAACAATTGTGTTCTCCTGTAAAAGCTCGGGGCAGTGTGCATGCTTGTTCCTTCAGCTAGACCTCTCAGCTGGGCCATGAAGTAGTTCCACTCATATTTTATCCACATCTCTCCTAAAGACTGCTAGTATTGGTCCCCTTAACAACTGCTTTCTGCAGAAAGGAGGAGAATTATTTCTAGAGCTGATTCTTGATCAGTGCAGTTTGGTGGGCCTAATAGTGGCATCCCTCCAGGAGTGGGAAGGAGAGAGAAGACTCGGGCTCATTTTAGAAAGATGCAGAAAGTTGTGTTGGTAGGTTGGTTAAATTAAGCCAAGTTTAGAGTTTTGCTCCTAGTACTTGTTCTCAGAATACACCATAATGGGGCTTTTGGAACAGCTTCAGCTTAAGTTGTGGATGTGAATTAATTAACAGCAGCACACGTTGCGTATTGTCCAATAGAATTTGTTTTTCTGTGTCTTCTGTCATGCTCAGGGTGCTTCAAATACCTTAAAATGCCAAGTTCACCTATAGCAGTGCTGTGGCTGTGTAGACGAGCATAGCCCTCCTTCTGGGTGCATCAGGAGATGAAGTTCATGGATGGTTTTGCTGATTGGAGCGGGAGGAATACTGGTGGTGATGTTAGTATTACCCCTCCTATTTTTTAAAAAGCATTTGCGACAGGCTCCTTATTTTTGGCAGTCTGGATTTTGCTGTTTATTACTTCATTTATAACTCTCAATGCAGTGTAAACAGAATGATGAAGGATTGCAGGGCGCTTTATTCATGAGCTGTTGTTTAAACCTCACTGTTGCATTTCTAGCCCTGATTATTTCACATTGTGACATGAGACACTGAAAAGCTGGTGGCCCTTGATTTCTTGAAACAAAACCAGAGTTTCCTTTTATGACCCTGTAAAAGCACATCATAGCAAAGCAGGTAAACTGCATTTCAGCTGAAGATGGTATTGAAGATGGATTCTTGACTTGTGTGAAAAATAAGGGTTCTGTTAGTTGTCTGCAGGTCTCTGGAGGAGAGCAAGTGCCTTGAGTCACTCAAAACCAATTCCTTTCAGTTGGCTGGAAAGAAGTATGGATAGCATCCAACATACAGACGTTCCCGAGTCCAAGGATTATAATGGAAATGTTGATGACCAGTCAGTATAGAGATATTAGCAAGTATTTATATAACTCAGAGTTGTTGACTACTGTAGACATGTTGTTTTAGGCCCTGTTCCCATTGGCGTTTCTTCTGTTGACTTTTGGAGGGTTGGGATCAGACCCCTTTGGCTCAAATTTGGAGTGAAGTTAATTAAGACTGAAAGGAGCGTGTACATTCTGAAATTGGTCTCCAATTTTGGAGAGGAGAACAGTGGAAATAACTGACCTGTACAGTGATACTGAAGTACTTTATGGCTTGATCAAGCCCTATGCTGAAAATAAAGCTTTCCCCGAATTATTTGGGATATTTCATTTTGATCTCTCCAGCATTGTCTGTTAATGGAAGGCTCAGTGTGGTTTTTGCACATTCCTCATAAGGCTGTTCTTTGACATGGAGAAGAATGTATCTGACTAATTAACGTACACTTTTCTGTGTACAGCAGTAGACAATCATTATTTGCACTTTGTACTTTTCTATGAAAGCTTCTTCAAAACTTTGGCAGCTTGGTAGGAAGGAATGGCAGTTCAGTGGCAGTTCGGTGCATTCTCAGCTGTGCAGCTCTGATGTATGTTGCTTTTAAAGATAGAATAAAAATACCCCTTATGGCCCAAGACACATAACCACAGTCTAGGTAATTACAAAAGAAAGAGACTCAAGTAAGTACTGAAACAGGGGGGAAAAAAAACCCCCAAAATGAAAGATTCTTTTTAAGAGCAGTAGAAATGGTAAAAAATTACTATTCCATAAATATTCAAAACAAAACAAAACAAAAACCAAAAACCAAAAAAAAAAACAAAAAAAAAGGCTCCCTGGTTTTCTATATGTTAAAGGTGCCATCAGTTAGGGAATATATGTGAAGCAAAAGTCTGAAGTATTAAATGCTATAAATTCAATTGATATTCAGGGCTCAGTTGTGCTTTAGAGAAAGAATAAATGTGTAGCTTTTCTAAATACAACAAAAGGCAATTTGGGGAAACGTGTGAGTACTGCTAGAAAAGCTGAACAATGCATCTCTATGTAAAATTGCATGTGACTGGTCTAAGTGCTGTTTTGTCACAGCTAGGGCTGCTGAAATTGTAAGTAGGTAGCAAAAATTTACTGTTTAATATTTCACGGATAATAATTGTTCTGAATGATTTAAATAGCACAGGAAATGTAGTGTCACAAACTTGACATTTCAGTATTAATATTGATACTGAAACAGTCTCACCACAAAGAATGCCAGGACTGCAGGAGGAAGGACAGCATTTTGAGCAGATAAAGACAGGAAAGTTTTAAAACCCTTCAGATAGGTTGAAAAAATGCTGTATGAAAACCTTTCAAAACTAGACATTTATGTGCTGTTTGGGGAATATCCCTATCTAGGTCGAGCTGGAAGCAAAGGGATGGTTCTCTGGCATTTCTGTCTTCTCCCCTTCTCCCCTTTTGCTATTTAATGAAGACTGGCTCAAAAAAGTTAATGGCACGGGGCTACAAAGTGGTTTGGATTTGCTTTTACAAATGCACGAGTGCACATGGGTTCAAAACAGACGCGTGGGGACGTGTCATCTTTGGTGGCCATTCTCAGACTTGGCTGGAGATGTAAGTGATCCTCTGTCATGTCGAGATCTGGTTACGGGTTACTTTATAAAAGGAGTAGAGATGGAAGGCTGGTGAACATCACAAGTGATATTTTGCAGATGGAAGAGGCCAGCCCATGCCGAGCCCACGTGAGGAGCAGGAATGTTTCTATTCTGTCTCTGTGTAACACAGTGGTGTTGTGGATGGTACCACACCGGTGATAGCTTTTGGCAATTACATGTTACACAGGGGACTTGGTAAGTCACTTAGCTGCTGATAGTGCTGGTAGGTACATTTGCTTCCCCAGATTCCTTATCACGGGGCACGTAGAGCACATTTTGGGCTTTGGGCACCAGTTTGAGTCTGGCTGTTCAGCTCTGTACAGGCTAGTTAAAGGACTTTTCTTTTTTTGAGGACAGGAAGGAAAAGTTTGTCCTCCTCCTTTCTGAAAGTGTTTTGGTAGCTCTGACTTCTTTTTCCCTTCAAAACTCTATCTTGCGCTTTCAGACTCTTGTTCTCAGGTGTGATTAATGGTATCTTTCATCTTTAGAATGCAAATGCAAATTGAGTGTTCTTATACATTCTATAACACTGCACAAACTGCTGACTGGACAAATTAAAAAAGATAAGTATGTATTTAAAAGCCAACCAAACAAACCCAAAATGCAGTTTACCTTCTGAAATATTAAAACATTCATAGTTGTAGGTGCTGCAACACATGCCAAAGTGGCATCTGGCTTTGCCAAGTGCAGGTGGCTCCTTTAGCTGCTTGTTACCCACTGTCAGCAGGAGGAGAAACTGGGCAAGTCAGTAGAACTGTTGCGATGCCTTCGTGTCTCAGCAGTGGGACCTACACAGAAACAACCCCTCTGAGGTCCCTTTTCCAGGGGGATGCTGGGGAATCCTGGATCCCTGGCAGTCATTGGCGTTCCTGTCCAAAGGTTGAAACACCAGCTCTTCTGTTAAGAAATGCAAAGCCCCTGGTGCTGCTGGACTTACAGTGGGCAGGCTCTGACCCCCAGGTGATGCCAGTGGCCCCAGATACTGAATTCATTAGGGGCAATCTCATTTTCAGTAAGGAGACCTAAACAAGATAGTAACACGTGGAGATCCTACTCTCCAGGGCTGTGCTGTTCGTAAAGTGATGCACAGCGTGTGCAGAGTGGATGGAAAGTGTTCTCCTGGAAGTGTTCCAGTTTGTTATTATTTCAAAGTCATTTTGCCCAGGCACAAATGCTGATGATTGTGTGGGGAGCCCCTGGAGCTACAGAGTGGAAGGTGAACCTCCCACCCCTTAGCTTAGGTTGTAACCAGTAAATGACATTTTATTTTGTAGCCAGCTATTCACCCGGCTATCTGGACCTCTGTTCTAAATAAAACCCAAGAAAATAAAATACTCGGGAGACTTTGGCCTGTTACAAGATGGATTGTTATTGCAGATACAGATCTGTTTCACTGCCCGTTCCTAAAGCCAAGATTTAGAAAAGCATCTTGATGTTTGAACTGCCCAGAAACACAGCCCGAACTGGGAGTGATCATACCAGAAGAAATTACTTTTTTTTACATCCCATACTTCCTCTATTTCTTCAGCTGTTTCCCAAAGTATCAGCTACATCTGCTGTCTGCAGTAGGATTATAGGTTAAATGAATTTATCCTTTTTTAAATGCTCTAGTATAGCTGCTCTTAGGGACACAGAAGTAAATTGTGAAGTTAAGATTTATCTTCTGATTTAGTGCCTGAACCTGCTCTCTTGATGTTAGTGCAATTAATGGAATTAGGATCAGACCTTTAAGAATAAGAATAATAGGAAAAAATCCTAAACCACAACACTATCTTGGAGCTGAGCAAGTTGAAAATATGAATGAAGAACTGTGACATACAACTAAATCCTCAGCTAATTTTCATGGTGAATGGAATAATCTTCCATGGAGCTGTGAGTGGCCAACGTGTTATTGTACATCAGGGCCCTATTAATCCATAGATTATTGACAGAGCATATGGTAACTGCTCCAAAGCACGTCACATACAACGTGCTTTTATCTTTGTATTATTGTTTAAAACTGCATTCTAATGTGTCTCTGGGGATATATGTATGTAGTCTTGGAAAAACTCTTTGCACCGTGGTATTTGCTAGCAATGCGGTATGTGGCCAGGATGTACACTAGGTATTCAAATCACATATGCTGCAGAATTTGCAGAATTTGTGAATTTGCATTTTAAAATTCTTCTCATTTCTGGAAATACCCTGAGGTGTAACTGTCCACAGCTTCCCTCTACTAAATAATTATTAAATATTTGCTTTCAAAGCTGATTCGTCAGCCGGCTGAGGAGTGAGTTTCCCAGTTAGTGATTTTAAAACTTCTCAGTCAGGACTGTGACCCAGAAAGGTGGGGTTTTTTAACATTTTTGCTTGTCCTGTTCATTAATACGTGTACTGAAGCCTGTTAGCTGAATGCCCGGCCACCCTAAGAGCAGTTTATTACCCTGGCTTTTAGAAGAATTGATAGACAGTTAGCAAGGGGTGTGTCCAAGACCAGAGAGCCTTCTGCAGTTTAATCTGGAGATGTTTCACTTGGTGTCACTTGGCCAAGGAGAAATGAGTTGCTCGTGCCTCTGGTCAGAGCTACCTAATTCCATGTGAACCCTTGGGAGTAAGGGTTCAAACCCTGGGAGAGTAGATGTCTGTCCTTCCTCGGGGAACAATTTGGAGATGGGGGGTGGGTTATGGGAGTTCTAGGGGGTTTCCATCTGAAACTGAAAGCTGGGACCTCGCCGTTGAGGGGTGGGAATTGCCTGTGGGTGGGTGACCAGATTTTCATTTTTCTATCTGCCCCTTGCTGCCCTTTGCTGTTGTGTTTTGCTGAGGCTGATTGGTGTGTGGGATTTGTGGGATTTTTGCATGATAAAGAGCACTAAATATAAATGCATTCATTGTAATTCTGTCTTGCTCCTGTAGGTATCCCACTGGCTTTAGTTGTCCCTTTGGGGTAATTGGATAGAAGATGTTGCCGTGGACACAGCGGCGTCGCACCGTGCGCGTGTGTAACTGGGGGGAAGGCGCACAGCGTCCCGCGGAGCGTTGTGGGTTGTGTCGGTCAGATGGTTTGCAGTGCAGTGGTGGTTTTTAGTTTGTAGTCTGTTGTGGCAAGTGACCAGCAACTGTGGTCTGTGAACTAGTTGACAGCCTGTCTCTGGAGAGCAGTGGCTGAGGAAAGCAGGCTGGCTGTCAGCCCCCAGCCCAGTGGCTCCATGGAGGGCTTCACTTTTCCTGGGAAAACCTCAGGGAGCTTGCAAATGGAACAAGATTGAAAGCCTGCTCAGCCTTTCTGCAGGTGAAGTGAGATCACAAAGTTATCTTTTTGCTGTACTGATTGTTTGGTAGATTATTACGGTTTTTTCATTTTCATGCCACTTCTGCTTCTTTCCTGTCCAGTTCGAGTCAATTGGTATCTCCATCTTTCTCTTTGAATATATGTGCAGTTTCTTAATACCCAAAATTCTTTATTGATCTAATAAAGTAATTAAACAGAGTGACTTTGAAAACATGTGAGGGTAGCTTAATGAATTTATTTGAAAGTTAATGTTTAATATACAACATCTTCTGTGAAGTTACCAGACACTCTGCCAGCAGTGCTGTAGTTACGGCTGTTTTCAGACAACTTAAAGAGTTTGCTGGAAAAATCATCCTTCGGAGTAAAATATTTTCTGCTTGTTTTCATTATGAAAGGGAATAAACTGTTACTGTCAGTGTTTGTGGGAATCCATCCAGACCTTGTAGTAAAGGATAATACTCCCCTGGCCATTTTTGAGATACTGAAGCGTGGAAGTAAAAAAACCCTCATTTCATTATTTAGATATATGCAAATAATCCTTTTTTCCCCTCTTTTGTGCTATCTCTGACAGCTTTTTAAAAACTTCACTGCACACCTGTGAGATGGGCCTAAAACAGGAGAAACCAGTCCTGAAAGTTCAGTGTGGTTCATCTCTGAGTGTGCAGCCTCTTGTGCTTTGTTGCAAATTCACATCAATCCACTGGCATGATAACAGGGAACGAGCTGCGGAGTCATCTGCAACTTTGCTTAATCTTGAGCAGTTGGGCTGACAAGATAGAGTGGAAAATGTTCTTCAGCAGGAGGTTTGATGCTTAGAAAAGTTGTGAGATGGAGCACAGTGTTGTGCCACATACGGGAATAAATTCTGGCTTGGATGGAGACAGCCCTGCTCCAGTCCTGTGCCGCTGGTGCCATGGTCATAGAGTCACAGAGTGTTTTGGTTTGGCAGGGACCTTTCAGGGTCATCCAGTCCAACCCTCCTGCAGGGAACAGGGACATCTGCAGCTAGAGCAGGTTGCTCAGAGCTTCACCCAACCTCATCTGGAATGGTTCCAGGGATGGGGCTTCTATCACCTCTGGGCAACCTGGGTCAGTGTTTCACTGTCCTCACTAAAAAATTTCCTTCTTCTCTTCAGTGTAAATCTGCCCTCTTTTAGTTGAAAACCATCACCCTTTGTTCTTTTGCAACCGGCCCTGCTGAAAGGTCTGTCCCTATCTTATAGGCCGCCTTTAAGTACCGAAAGGCTGCCATAAGGTCTTCCTGGAACCTTCTCTTTTGCAGGTTGAACAACCCCAGCTGTCCTCAGCCTTTCTTCATAGGAGAGCCTGTTCCCAGCCCTCATGGTTCCATCATGCAGGGCAACAGAGGAGGAGAAGCAGGTTGTGCCCACGAGGCAGTCAGGAAAGCTGCCTGTCCTTCCTAACGGTGTTCCCCTGGCTCTTGGGTGTTGCTGTGTTCTTCATGCTGGGACTCATGGAGCCTTGCTGGAGTTCAAGTGAACTGTAGAATTAATATCATTTTAGCTTCCAGTTGGCTGTAATAGTACCATGAGGCTGTTTCTGCTTTGCATAACTTACTAGAAAAGATATTTTTACTTTCCTACATGTATGCCTTATATAGAAGAACATGTGGTGTGGCTTTTTGTCAGGAGACAGCATGAACTGCATTTCCCAGTGTCACGGCTGGCAAGTGTGAAGTCTGCAGCAAAATGCTTTTCCCAAGCATCCTTTAGGCCAACTAGGGAGAGAAGTAGTGCTGGGTGTGCAGGGTGCTCCTACCTGAGCTCGGGGCACATGCACACTCTGGTCCCCACTGGCCTCAAGGGAATTTTTCCACTGAGTTTGTTAGTTGAACTGGGGAGGTGATCTGAGAAATCGTCCAGTCTGATGGTAGGAATGGATGGAATGAGCCCTGAGTGATAGTGGGGAAGCAGTAGGCTAGGAGAAGGAAGGTCCAATAAAATCAAATAAAACACACCCATAAAACCACAGGACCTTCAATTTGAAATATTAGCTCTATGCTTACATGCTTGGCACAACATTTCATTTCTAATTTGTCTCCTTCCTTCAGGTTTCCTCCTGCCAGAGAGGTGGTCTGTGAGCCTTCTGCCTGCAGCCAGAGTCTCTGGTCTGGTAGTGCCAGGGCTGGCAGAGGGCCATGGCCAAGGGAGATAACAGAGTCTTCCCTGTAGCTGTCATAGCTCTTGGGTGGGTGTGCTTGGCTGGTTCTCCAGATCAAAGACTTGAGGCAGTAGAGCATTAGAAATATTACTGGCTATTAAATAAATTGTTGGAGCATTTTGGCTCCAATAAGTGCTGCTTTTCAGTAGAGTTCAGATTTGAGATTTTTGGGACTGAGTTTGGACGTAAACTTTGTTAATTTGGTTTTGAAAAAGGAAGTTCTTTCATGCTTTGAAGGAAAAAAAATTACGAAGACAGAACCGCCAGTCTCTTCCTTAAATCAAAGTTTTCTGCCTGAAATGGGAACAGCTCAGCAGAACAGTTTAAGTAAACACGGCAAAAACTGCTTATCTGAGACACTGGCATCCTCTCTTCTTACTGTGTTACTTTTTTTGTGGTATCCTGGCATCGCTCAGCCACTGATGTTTGTTCTCACAGCACCTCCTTCACAGGCCTAGACTTGTATGTCCATTTGATAGTTGCCACTAAGATTTGAGGCTTCATCTGAAGAGCCCCCTTCCAGAGTGTAGGTTTTACACAGCTCTGTAGATGACATTTTAGAATTGCTGTCTGAAAGGTTCTTTCCCTCCAGCCCCCACTTTCTCTCTACTTCTGTCGTGGCTTCATCATTTATTGTGGCGAGAAAACCAGAGGCAACTGCTTCTGAGTCATCTCAAGTTAGTGTTCAGCACCAAGCAGGATAAAATCTAGGCCAGCGACGGCAAGTGACTGATGGTGACCAGTTGTAGACTATGTGGGTGGTCAGTGAGTGTAGTACAAACAGAGGGAGAATTGCTGAAAGTCACGTATGTCTGCGAGAGGGCGCGGGCTTGGGTACCTTCCACTAGAGCTAGTGCCTGAGCGTGGGGTTGTGTTTCTCCTACTAGGTAGAAAAAAAATTCACCATATTGTGAGACAGGCTTGTTGATACCTAATGGTACAGCTTGGGTGGGTTTTGCATGTGTGTGTTAAAATGCTGTAGACTCGCATGGGGTCTCTTATCCAGGGAGCGCTGCCACGTGTAAGTCACTTCTGTGCACTCAAGTGCTTCCTCTGTAGTGGTGCTTGAAACTTTGATATTAAAAACAATTTCTGTTTCAGTTAATATTTTGTTCTTATGACTGGCTCGTAAAGGACGGGTTTGTTTTAATTTGCACTTGAGCAAAACCAAAGATGTTTTAGTTACAGAATGTAGTAAAATAATTTATTTGATAGGTCTAGTAAAGTAAAAAGTTCTGTAATAATTGGTAGAGAACTTTTGTATGTTCTGTAGCATATTCTTTAATGGAAGAATAAGAAATGAGAAGTGAAACTTTTTTGTTTTTTCATGGGATTTAATGTGTCTATACGTTTGTGAGGCTCGAGTATTTGTTCTTCCTCTTTTTCACTATGTTAGGAGGAATAAAATCATTAAAAAAAAAAAAGAAGAAAAAAAAGAAAAAAGAGGACTGTGCCCCTCTCTCTCTGCCAGTTCTGTCACGCTTCAGACAAAACAGTGCATCAGGACATGGGAAGTGATTTCAGCCATATTTTTAGTCATATATTTAAAAAATAGTATTTCCTGGAGAGATAGTCTCCAAACTGATAAAGCTAGTACGCGTGCACTTTTAAGTGTATGGCACTGCTGGTGTCAGTCGAGTACATAAAGAGCTTCACAACTCAATCTGCTCTTCTTTCATAATGGGCTGCAACTTGTTTACTAATGCTTGAAAGCATGTACACATCAAATAAATCTCTGGTATTTGGGCCATAGTGTACCAGCATTATGCAAAGGGAAGATTAACCACACTCTATATTAAGCTACGATCCACTTTATTCTTGATTCCTAGCTATACTAAATCAACCAAACCATCAAAGAACAAAATTAGTGGAAAGGTTCCTCAGACAATAGATTTATTTCCACGTTTATTTGTGTTTTTGTTAAGAAAAGGGCAATCAGAAGAGCAAATCTTCTTGGGGCTCAGGGCATTATAAATTAATCATAAGACATTAAGTGAGCTTTTGGGTGCGGAAAACGAGCAACAGATGCAAATGCTCCGTAGCTGCGTGGTGTGGTGGTGCGAATGGTGCTGCTGCAGCAGCCGAGGGGCACCGCGCTCGCTTTGACTGCCGGTGCCGTTAATAGATAGTCTTCAGCAAGCACTGCACTGGCAAATCTGACACAGAGTGAATGTGTGACGGTGACTCAAAAGGGTTTCCTAACATGAAGCATCTTTATAGCATATCATTTTAGCTCTTCACTCTTTTTACTCTGCTCTCTTTCAGTGAAAAGGTCAAGAAAAGCAGTAGCTCAGTGGCTGAATTTATCAGAAGCGCTTTACAGCGGGGCGAGTGGGGAAGCCTGTTAAAGTGGTGTCTTCTTATTCAGTAAGTTAAGCTTTTTCTTCTTCAGTTAATTCAGTTTCCCTTTTTTTTTTTCTTTTTGAATCTTATGTATCATATTAATCAGCATGACTTTTAAGGTATCTCCAGGCAAGTGGGGAACTCCTCATCCCCACTTCAACTTTCCCCCTCCCCCAGAGGTAGCCTTTGCCATATGAAACCCATCAGCCCACCTTGCTAAACACGGTAGCGTTGAGTCAACTGTGTAGTTTCGTAAGATGAGTGTCCGTCTGCACTGAACGGGGTCGGTTGCCACGTTCAGGTTCAGAGAATTATAATACGTAGCGTGTGCCTCTTCTTCACTTTCCCTGCACACGTGTGTGGACGCACCCGCACGCTCGAATAATGCTCTCCCTTTGTCGTTGCACTCTGAAAGCCACCAGCTGCCTTGACGGGTGTTTTTCAAAGCCCAAAACAGGAGCTTCTGGGCTTTCCCTAAATTAGTAAGATAGGTGGTTTTGATATTGATATCACTACAAGGAATTAAAAAAAATAAAAGAGAGAATGGTATCCTTTATGGTAACAGATAGGAATGGAGGCACGCAGGAAGATGTTTGTGGATAGAGCTTCAGCTAGTGCTGGTGCCTGTTGATTCAGATTGAAGGTTGGAGCCTGAAAAAGTTAAGTGCTGAATATTCAAATTTAATTTATAGCATTAAATTAGGATGGCTTATAAGTTTAACTAGCCTTAAGGGTGGTCAGTATTTCCAGCTGAGGCTAAAAGGACTTAGAGCTGCTCAGCAGTTCTTGTGATTGGCCTGATAACTACTTTCTGTAGTTTTCTTGCACACCTGATGTGCTGCATTTTTCACAGGTAGGAGTTTCTTTGCTCACATCTTTTCATGCTTCATTTGCTAACTCCTCTGTTCTGCAAAACTGGCAGGATGACAGCAGGCAACTCCCTCAGCCTTTTGTGTTAGGACTAATCCTTGGGGTTCTTTCTGATACATCTCCAGAAATATGTATTCCTTAGGCTGAACACTGACTTGAGCTGTAATGCTGAAATGTGGACAGTGAAGATTGCTTTCTGAGTGTTTTCTGTCTCTTAAACAGAAACTCTTGTAGAGGTGAACATGAACAGCTCCAGAATTTTAAGCTGTCACATAAAAAATGCTTTTAAAATACAGATGTACTTCTGCACGTGTCTAAGTACTTTGCTGAATCTCTGCGTTTGGCTTCCTTTTGCATGCTTGGAGCTTTACACATGACAAGTAGATGACCAGTCCTTCAATAGGTTGTGGTGTTTTAGTGCTCTGCATTGTGTTTTTCCGCTTCGGCACGATAGACAGATTTGTATTTTGATTTCAGATTATATGGCTTGTTTTTACTTCATTCTCTTTTTTACTTAATGTACGATTTAATTAAAATTTTATTGCAGTGATTGATAGTTGCTTTATTTGATACCTATTTATAGGCATTTATTCATTAGTTTTTTCAGTGTACGGATATTTGTCAGAAGAGAATGATATTATTTTGTTTGTCAATGAAAATGAAGCTATAAATTACTGTAATTTTGGGATATGTTTCTAGTATGAGCAAACAGTATTCCCTTGGTGAGTTTTCTGCTACGGAAAACTGGGTTATGCATAATATATTTTAGAGAAGACCTGTATTCTTCTGAAGAGGAATGGCATTGTGCGAGTCCTGGAAACCATAAGAAGAATCTAATCGTGTGTGTATGTGTATTCAGAGTCTCCCTCAGCATCTGCAGTGTCGTTCCTCCTGGTTCCCATAGGGGACTGGAAATGGTTGGTTGCAGGTTCTGTTCCTGATGGTTTTGTTTGTTTGTTTGTTTGTTTGTTTTTTAACCCCAGTTCTGTAGGAAATGATGTGAGTTGTCTAACTCTGTGCACCTTGGTGCAGTCACCTGATGGTTTCTTCCCAGAGCTGCCCTGCGGCTGCTACTGGAGTGGCTGTGTTAGGTCCTGAGATGATGACACCTACAGGCACCAAGGATCAAAATGAAAGTCCCACAGATGTGTGACTGTGTATTTTACTGACAAGTACAAAAGGATTTAGCAAAATTACGACTCCAGAGTAAGCTGTGGGAGGGAGGATATGATATATTCTTCCCTGCTAAATTCAGTGTTAACATTCTTGGCAGCATCACTGAGCTCCGCAGTAACTTCTGGTTTACATTTTAAAAAATGCACCAAAGAGCACATACTGTTTAATTCCAGGTTGCATTACGCAACAGAAGGCGATTGCCTCAGTGAAGCACATCTGCATTGCGAGAGTAAACTCTCCTGGGAAGCAAGCGCATCTTCTGCAGAAGTCGGAGCGAGGCGTGGGCAGGGCATTGCTATTTTGGCAAGCGGAGGGAGCCAGCGTTGGAAAGCTGCCTCACCTTTCACTTTCCATGGAACTCAGCCTTTCTCCCTGTTTCAGGCACCAGCCCTGCCACTTGCTTCTCCTAGTGCTGGCGTGGTGCTGGGGATGCTTTCAGTGGTTGATTAAAGCATTCATCTGGGGTTTAGGACCCGTGATCTTTGCTGGCTGGCCGGGTTGTTTGTGATCCCTGAGCAGGACAGGCTGTTAGGGAGCAGTAAGGAATGCAATTCAAAAAATACCTGGAAGAGCTAAGGAATTACAATTTATTTTTTTTTTATTACTCCCCCCTCCAACCCCCAACCAAACCCACACCTCTGTGATAGCTGCTTCTTTAGTTGATAGTCAGCAGCAGTTGGTAGCTGGGTACAAAATCTCTGTCTTTTTTTATACTGTGTTTCAATTTGCTTCTTCCAAGCCTCTCTTGCTGGAAGCAAAGTCAAGGCTCCTGCTGTCTCAGTTCAGCTGAAGTTTTTCCTGTCATCCTAAAGCTTGGTTATCAACCCTCCTATTCCTCTTATCACCATGCATTACATTCTTATGGCAGCATTTAGCAAAGACTTTCCAACAGCGCCTGTGACAACGTAATTGGACCTCTCTGATAGAGATGAGTTCCTCTTTAACAGGGGGCTCTGGGTGCCTTCTAGCGTGGCTTTCTTTGAAGCAGGCTGGGCGTCTGGCCGGCCGGTCTGTAATGTGGACACACAGAATTTCACCAGGCGCTATTCGAAGTAGTTATTAATGGTTTGCTGTTAAACTGCAAGACTGGAGTGAGTGAGATTCCCCAGGGGTCTGTCCTGGCTTTGGTAATAGTCATTGTTTTCATTATTGAAGTGATCAATGGAGCAGAGAGAGCAGTTATTAAATTTATGTAGGATAAGAAGCGTGGAGGGGGCTGCAGGCTCCTTGGAGGGTAGGATTAAAGTTCAGAGCCATCCTGGCTAACTGGGAGAATGTTCTGTGGTTAAAAAACAAACCAGGATGCAAACTTAGAATTGTACAGGGATAGAAATATCCAGTTGCATGACATGGGATGGGGAATGGCTGACAAATAGTGGCCCTACAGAAGAAGATCTGTCAGCTGGAGTAGGGCTGTGCTGGAGGCAGTTTGGCCTGGTTTAGTTGAATAGGGTGTTAAAAATCACAGCTGGTTCCCAAACTACCAGAGAAAACCAGCCTGCAGCACGTCCTGCTCTCCTGTCCCCTGGGAGCTGGGCTGCCAGTGCTCTGCTGAGCGGGCAGCTTTTCCCTCCTGAGAAAAAGCTGGTATGTGAGAGTGAAGGGGATGGCAGACCTGAGACAGTGTGTGTCAAACAAGGAACAAAGTTTCCCCATCCCTGCCCCTCAGAAAAGCACCGTTTTGGGGGGGTGTAAAGAAAAGACACAAAATAACACGTCCACTCCACTCACTGTTGGAAATGGCTCAACATTTAGGTGGGGGCACAACATAGTCAAGAGCCAGCTGGCTGGTGTCCAGGGAGAAGGCAGGGAAAATGATCAAAGATTCAGATAACGTGACCTGGGAAAGAAGATGAAAGAATTGGGATTGTTTAGTCTACAGGGGAGAAGGCCAGTAACAGACATGATAGCAGTGTTCAAGTATGTGGAAGGTTCCTACAGGGAGGAAGGGAATAAATTGTACTGTGTGACTGCTGGGGTTAGGATGAGCAGAAATGAGCTTAATCTGAAGGCAGCGAGAATTAGGTAAACATGTAAGAAAGCTTTCAAGTGATAAGGGTATTTTGCCTTTGAGAAAGCAGTGGAAGAATTGTCACTGAGGATTGTTATAAACCAGACAAACCTCCTCCAGGAATATTTTGGGCATTGCTTTGTGGAGGGAGGTGGAATACACTCTTCTGAAGGTTGTTTCTCAGGAAATAAGGGGGTTTTATTTTTATTTTAGTGATCCTGTGAATTTAGGTAATCTCTAATAACCCCATAAATAGCTGAGAAGATAGTGACAATTCATTATTGCAACATATCAGTGGTAAATAGACAGCTGATTCATGCACAAAACCCGATGATGATATTATCCTTCTGCTCTCTGTTCTAGTTTGGTTTGTTTTGTTTTTTTTTATAATATAAAATCTGTGAGCAAGCTAATTTTACTGGAACGTTTCAAAAGGCTGTTCCTGTAAATATATTACTCTATACAGAAATAGAGGAAGTGATGTTGGTTGGCTCTGCTTATCGAAATATTGTGCAAACACAATCACTACCCACTAATACATCGTGTGGCCGTAGTAAAGGGAGCACTATTCCACGAGGCACAGGAGTTTTACACGAGAGCGTGATGTTGTATTTTCAGCCGTGATGTTTGTAGACTTGTGTACTTCTATGTGGAGTTGTGGAACAGGCTGAGAAGAGCTAGGTTTTAATCACCTCATTGCTATCTATGTACATGAGTTATTCTTCTCTGTTGTCTCATTACATTAAGTGCATGAGGCAGCAATTGAAGAACAAACCTCAAACTTGTCCTTTGCTTCTTAAGCCAAGAAACACTTTGGCAGCTTCTGCAGCCACCGCCATTGCATCTCCTCATGCCTTTGCTGCTTGGTGTACGGGGGCAGCACGGAGGAAAAGGAGAAGCTCTTCCCCATAGTGTAACCTCCTGCCATGATCTCACTGGAGGATCACCTCCATGACTTTCTATAGATTCCTTGAAGTCTTCTAACTCAGTTTCTGCTATAGAACAAAGTAGTATTTTTCTTTCTGAAGCACAAAAGTCCTCGTTATGCTGGGCAGGGAAGAGGAGGGCTGTGCTGCTGCTACAGCTGTGGGTGCAGCTTAGGTGGTGGAGGTGGCTACAGAACACCTGTAGGAGAGAATCCTGAGTAGGTAGAGCTGGGCAGTTTGGGTCTGGTCACAGCAGCCAGGCGCCTTATCTCCTGCTCAGTGCAGCTTCCAGCTTGACAGCCACGCGGGGTGTTTTGTCCCTGTCATCCTGGGACCAGGAGCAGTGGCGGAGGATGGTGTGCAGTCACCATGTGCCCAGCATGGATTTAGCAAGGCTTACTGTAATCCTGGCAGGCTCCACGCTAACCCTGAGCGCTCAGACGTTGCCACGCGTTCCCATCCCCAGCCCTGCTGCTCTGGCCACGCAGTGCTGTGCTTACGCCATCAACCTGCCGGTCCTGGTGCTCCCACGTCTGGGAAGTACTGCTCTGAGCACTCAAGAGTTGCTGACCATTACCTCTTTGCAAAAGTTTCCTCCCTCTGGTCTGCTGTTATGTAGGACTGTGTCCCGATTGAGCGTGATAATAAAACGAGGGCGCGTGTTCACACGTGCACATATACATGTATATTTTAGCCTCTTGCCTTTTTTAATTCAAAATACTAGTGTGTCTGTGTCCCAGCGTATCTGCCATGCATCAGCAAACTCGCAGTCTTCTTCATCATCCAGAGTGTCCCATCTCAGGAGAGCTGAATGAACATTGCTCCTCCTGTGGAGGCTTTTTGGGGGGGTGTGTGTGTAAATCCCTGATTTCAACGGTGACTAAAATCAGCAAGTAGGAAAACTTCACACTAATCACCTTCTAAATCTTGTTTTGCCCTTACTCTTTTTAGTTATTGTCCTTAAAAAGAGAATGCTTTCGGTACTTGAAGTAATTTTGCATATCTTTTTTTTTAAACTTAGACTACTGTATATTTCTACAGATGTTCAGCCAGTAATCTGGTCCAACGTAGATTTTTATGGGCCTCTAATTTTTCTATGTTTTATTTTAATCGATGTTGTGCTTACTGTTCACTGTTTACTAGATTATTTTTTTTGCATGTGACTCGTATCGGGCTATATTCACATGAAAATAAGATGTTCAGCAAAAATGCACTAAAAGGAGATTTTGAAACATTTCTGTCATGTAACTGAATGCTTCCTTAAAATAGGAGCTGTAAAATAGGAAGGTAAAAAGAAAACAAAACTGTGAACTTGTTTTGTATTAAAATTAAGTAGTTTTTAAAAAAGAACAGCTAGTTAACTCAATTTTATTTTATTTTTTTTTCATTGCAGTCTTAGACAAGAGTTTTGGGCATCGGAGATCCTGAACTCTTGCATATCACTGCTGTTAAGAAAATTTGAACTCTGTTTTCTTACTATTGCAACTTGCAGTTCCTTTCTGATGTTGGAGCTCAGTATTGAACTCAGCCTGCTAAATACACAGGAGTGGCAAAGATACCCCCTCTGGCTTTGCAGAAGAGGCTGCTGCAGCCAGCTGATGTAGGCTGTTGGTCAGTCCTGGTTTAAGTATAATCAGTAACTGCTGTCAGTTCCGAGGCTTGCTTTCCTTCAAGACTTAGGCAGCAAACACATCCTTCCCTAAATGTTGCTTAAAAAAAAGCTGAATTCAGATGGTTTCAATAGATGCAGTATTTGAACATAATATGGATCATCACAACCTAGTTTAAAATGTCTTAATTTACATACATAAATACATGAGAGAGCAGTCAATATATTAGCTTGTATGTGGAAGGTGGTGACCTAGCTCCACTGTGGCCAGAGGCAGAGAAGAAGAGGGTTGCGTAGAGTAGCACACCAAGGAGAGGAAGAGGGTTTGGGGCTTCACCGTTGTGTCCCCCGTCACGTTCTTGGATCTTGCAAAAAACCACTCTTGTCTTTCAAATTCATCCCCTTGTAAACGAGGAAGTGAGACTGAGCTCTGCGGAGAGGTTTTAGGAATAACAGTACTAGTTTGGTTTTCTGATGTGCTACATCATCTCTCCCAGGAAAAGAGAAGCAAAAAGCTGCTTCATGGTTTTGAGCCACCATCCCTTCAGGACTGCAGTGATGGCTGTTGGCCCCACGGGGGGCAGCAGGCTCAAGGCACGTGTGGATCGAGTGTGATAACGCTGATCACTTGTGGAGTCTGGTGGTTTTCTTCTCAGGGGGCTTTGCAAACATGAGCTGGAAGCAAAAATACTAGGCAAACAGTTTTTCTTTCTCTAGTGTATAAAAGGCCAGTTCTTGGAAACTGGAGAAGGAATTAAGGATGTGGCACTGAGATAAATCTTCAGAGATGTGCATGGGTGGAAGATCAGGTGATTCTCCCTCTTCCATCTCTCTTAGACATGACTTCTTTTGCTGCGCACACTTACTGGCATTGCTCCTGGTCAAGTTACTGCTCCTGGCATGTGCTGTGCTGTTAACTCTTAGCAATATGAGCTCCATACTCTAACTCTTACACCTTTCCCTTCTTCTTTCCCAGCTTGACAGCTGTCCTCGGCCACCTTAGGTTCAGGGTTTCAGCCTTGCCTGTCTGTGTCTAGCATCTCAGGTTAGATGGGCGAGTGCATCTGATGGCAGATGTGCAGAAGTGTGTACATTGCCAGGGAGCTGTGGTCAAGAGACACAGGAACCTTTTTGCAGAACTATCAGTAATGGTTTGTCATTGATTCGTCACTGTTTAGCAGCCTCTCTGCCAAAGGCCTGAGTGCCCCATGGTGGGAATTCAGTTGGTGCAGCACCTTCTTTGGGCTGAGGACAAGGGAGTCCATGCTGAGACTGCATCTGAGTTCTGATCACGATTTGTCGCTTGTCTTGGGTTAATTGGTGCTCTGTGTCCACACGCAAAATGTGCAGTGCATTTCAGGAACTGCCTGCAGATCTGTAGAAGCATTCACATCATGAGTTCAAAGAAATTCAGAGAGCCACAGAATGTGAAAAACAGCACTGAAATGAGTATAAGGCTGTTTCTGCATGGCCAGACCCTTCAAGGGGTAATGGAAAGATTAGACTGTGAAAAAAAAAAAAAGTTGTGCATCAGCTTCCATGAATCCCTTGCATGTAAGTTTTTGTTTTGTTTTTTTTTTTAAATTTTAAACAGACTGCCAGTGGAAGCCACAATCAGGAGTCTGTTTGTTTACAGAGCTCCAGGGGGGAGGCCAGCACAGCGCTTCGTGGTTGTGGACTGCTGCACTGCTGCGGCCGGCGGAGGGTGGGCTGGCTGGGGTGGGTTTCAGGAGCCACCAACTGCAGGCAGCTCAGAGGGACCTTCTGCGAATGAGTAAAGCAAGCGGTTCCTCTGCAGGCAGGCCAGAAAATGGAAGTAGCAGCTAGCAAAGCCTCTAGACAAGATTAAAACCGACAGGAAATGAAAACTAACTTCACTGTTTTTCTTACAGGCTGACTGCCCTCCCCCTTTGCTAATGCTCGCGATGTCCGCAGGACAGCAGTTCCTCTACCTGCTTCTTGGAAGGCTTGCGCTTGGGTTAGAAAAGTGCGTGACCAAGGCGCAGAGCCAAGCTCTGCTGTCACTGGGGCTCTGACATGAGCCTTGGCTCTTTGTCCAGCTTTATTTTAGACACACAGTTACTGTCATTATCTCTGTGAAGCTGCATTTGAAAGCAAGGACGTGTGTAAAGAAGGAAAGTACGGCTCTTTCCTGTCTCTCTCTGCCTGTTAATCTGTTACAACAGATCTGTTGCTGTGCAGAGTGTGTTAGGCTCAGCAACTGCTTTTCCTTGGCATACCTGCCAACTTTTGAAATCTATATATAAGGATGTTTGGATCGGGGGGAATAGACACACCTTCTATCTCCATTGAAATACTTGGACACAACATGCTTATTTTGGCAGGACACATTGGGAAAAATGAAATATATATATGTATCTTTTGGTAGAGTATAGGGACTATCCCAAATAAAACAGCTGGCATGTCTGTGTGGCTAAAGCAGATTTGCTTAGATTTATGCTACTCATGCTATGAGCTGCACTAAAAGAAAATGAACAAGTTGTCTTTCATCCCCCTCAAATGCAGACCTTTGCCAAAGTTTGTTTCTTAGAAATTAGATGAACCTGATGAAGCAGGATCTTGCATCTAAAAATAGAGCATTTTACTTTCCATCTTGCCCCTCACAGGCAGGGTATAATTTTACCTCAGCCAAGAAGTGAGATGAAAGGTGATTTGAGCTTTGCCTTATGTCTCTTTCGAGCTCGTGACAGAGGGCCCTCATTTTTCCTGACCAGGTTCAAAATTACAGTGAGTAGGGATCCTGATGGTGAGGAACCACCATTGCAGGTTGGTAACCTGGGCAGGGCAGCAGCTGCATTTTGCAGGTAATGTGGCCTTGATGTATGACTGTATGATATCTGCTGCCCAAGGACGTGGTGCTTGATCTCTTGGGGCTCACTGTTCTGCTTTGGCAGCAGAACGGGGTTTGTGATCCTGAAGGAAAAGATGGAGCTTTAAACCCTGAGTTTTGCAAAGCCACCTGAGCTGCAGGTACACTGGAGCAGAGCTCCACAAATAGCCCCAGCTGCTCTTCCGGCTTCTGGAGTCACGTATGAGCTGCATGTGCAGCTGCAGCTGCCTCCCAGCTCTGCAGGCACGTGCTGGGGAAGCACAAAGTGGTCTGGGGCGGGGGCTGCAGAGCTGCAGCCTCCTGCCCTTGGCGCCCACCAGGAAGGCAGAGTCTGCCTAGCAGGAACAGAAGAGCTGGCTGTCGGCCAGGCTGAGTGCTCTGATCCCAGACACAGCTTCCTTCCCCCCTTCTCTTCCTCCCCACCCCGCTGCCAGAGTGGTTTGGAGGGTAATGTCCCAGAGTGCTCAGTGTGGGGGGTGTGTGTGTGTTTGGGGGTGCTGTTGCTTTGCTTTTCTCTGCTTTTTTTGCATGTGGATCTGTCTGCACCTGTTTGCCTGCTGCTTTTCTAACCTCTGTTCGCGGCGCTCTTTGACTCGCGGGATCGCAAGAGGCTGAGCCAGCGCGTGGCAGCTTGGCACGACCGTTTCATTAGAGCAAAGGAGGCCCGTGTCCTGCAGGGTTGTTTTAGTAAAGACATGTCCCATCTGCTGCTTCTTATCACCCTTTTTATCTGTGCTGCTGACTCATGCAGTGTGGTCTGCTCAGCTCTCCGCTGCAGTCACATCACACTTTGAGTTACCTTTACCATGACTCACGCTTGTTTTTTCACTTCACAAGTGTCAAGCCAGAAACAACCCAGTCTTGTCCCTCTCTCATGTTCTGTCCTGTCCTTTACCTTCAAGTCGTGTCCCTGTGTCATAATCTTGTCCTTCCCCTCAAGTAAAGCACCTGTAACTTAAGTTTCAAACTGTATAAATTCATCTTTCATAGCATCTCTGCACTGTGCACGCGAGGCTAGTGAGACTGCCAAGCTTCTCCTAAAATATGATCATTCCTCTTACTTGCCTTCACAAATATGTTTGGTAGAGAGTTTTTTTGCTGCTCCCCCCTGCCTTTTTTTTCTTTTATTGTTTCCTCTGTTTAAAGAAAAAGCAAATTTTGTATGAAAATTTGCACTGGGACATGTGCATCTTTCCTATCTTGATATGTAGCATGCGCACACAGATCCAAAGCCTCTTGACTTGGCATTTCCCTGCGTGTTGGGCTAATGGGACCACAGCTTCAGACAGCTTGTGAAGCTCCCCTTGCTTGCTCTTAGCCTGTACTTCCAGAATCAGCTCATAGTCCAAGGTGTGCATCCTGCGAGGGCTGTCAGTAACTCGGTAGGCTGAGCTGGACATCCCCACTCGAGGTGCCAGTGTATTTTTTCCAGACTGAAGAGGACAATCCATTTGTGCTACTGAAGGCTTGATATTTCCTGCCTCAGGTGAGGGGGATTTTGCCAGTGATTTCTTTGTGGCCAGATCTGTGTTCCTTTGGCCCTTTTCAGTACTGAGATCCCTAAATCCTTTTCAGAGGAGAGCCTGGTATATGCTTCACTGTGGACAGGTGATTGGCAAGGGTTGGTGTACGGTTAAACAGATGCTGAGTTCTGTATCTCACTGTCCTGAGCCCTAGGTCATGTCAAACTCCTGCTAAAACTGTCAATCTGGCTGAAATCTGTTTACCTTGAATAAACCTTAAAGAGTTGGGCTTGTATATTACTGTTGTGGTAACTACTTTGGTACCATAGAAATTAGCCTAAAAACAAAAGACAGAAATTGGAGGAAAAAGTGTTAGAACAGGAAGGAGGGGTAATGCCTCATGTTCTTGTAGCAAAACACTAGGCAGGTTTAGATTGCTTGTCAGTTCTCTAGGAACAAAATTAGACTTTGGTGGGGTTTTTTAATCAGGACACACAAAAATGATAACACTCACCTGTCTCTTTTGGTCTTGTGTGTAGAAAATGCTTTGCAATGTTAAACATGTAATATGTTTTTAGACCAAGCTGCTTAAAACTTTTCCAAAGGCTAAGTCCATTATAGATTGATCTGTACCCTTGGATGTAGCCTTTGAAGAAGCACCATCTGATCAAGCAGACTCTCCAGTCCTGTCTCAGCTCGCTGAGATGGAGAAAAGTCCTTTCTGTACCTGATCTGCAGGGGCTCATATTGGTTAGAGACTTGGTAGCTGCTTCCCATGGAAGGCACCAGACCGTGTTTCAGCATTTCCCTTGTGGCGTGTGTGCTGAACAGCGCCTTGGGCCCCTTGCTGCCAGCAGTTTGGCCTGAAAATATCGGGGGATATGAGGTAAGTGCAGAAGCTTTGCCCTTCCAGTATTGTGAGACCGGCCTGACATTGACTTCAGTCTCTGGGCAGGTGCCTGTTCTCTCCCATTCCCATCTCTCCTTCCTATTTAGCTTGAAACCTCCATGGTTCTGTGAATGTGCTGTTGCTGGTGTCCCTGGTGGTGTGCTGCCAAGCTTTGTCAGTACCTGCTGTAAATAAATGGCGCAAATCATGATCATAAGCAAAATACTCCATTGTTTCTGAGAAGCATCTTGTTTTCTTGTAAGCCTAAAGTAATAACGCTCTGTAACTCCAAACCGCAAACGTGTGGCCCTCCTGCCTGGTATGTGGCATCTGAGCAGGAAAGGGGGGTTGCTTGTTCAAATCCTTGACCCTTGAAGGTTTTGCCTTGGTGAGAACATGACTATGGGTGGTCTATATACATGGTGCTGTCCCTGACTTGCTGGAAGTGGTGTGAGGTATGTCATGGGCATGTGACACGGTGCAGAGGAGATGGGTGCTTATCAGTGGGGGTCCCTCTGCCTCGCGCTCACACACTGTGGCTGCACCCTTGGGAAGATGGTGGTGTGTGGAGACTTCTCCATTTTTTGGTTTCAGTCAGGGCATGAGGGAGGAAGTGTGGGTGCAAAGGCGGCTGGTGCTGTGCCCTCCTTGCTGGTTGCTGCTGGGCAGCTCTTGCCTCAGCAAGAGCAAGGTAGCGAACCTCCTGCCTCGAGATGCTGGGCAGGATCGGTACAGGCTTAGGTTTGCTCTGCAGGTTGTTTTACCCTTATGCAAAAGAGTTGTGTAATGACACCTGCCTTAGTTGTGGAATTGAGGCTCAAGTAATTAATTAACATTCACTAAATGCCTCGAGATCCAAGAATCACTACATATGCCCCAGAGCAGCAGCAGCGCTTTGAGGTCGAAGAACCATCTCCTCTCTCACGATGAGCTTGCCCAAAAGGAGAAGCTCTGGCCTCTCCCCCCCCCCCCCCCCCCCCCCCCCCCCCCCCCCCCCCCCCCCCCTCCCTCTCCCCCCCTATTACTTTCTTCCTCCTTCGCTACTCAGCACATCTATC
>JANHGN010004010.1:0-29547 GCA_024605025.1 Megaceryle maxima | reverse complement strand
TGGAGATTTTCAAAACCCACCTGGATGCGTTCCTGTGTGACCTGTGCTGGATTGTATGGCCCTGCTCTGGCAGGGGGTTGGACTCGAAGATCTCCAAGGTCCCTTCCAACCCCTGACACCCTGTGATACCCGTGAATGGTAAATGGATCAGAGGTACAGAGAACTGAAGGCAAAATCCTATAGTGGCTTTATGCTGCTTCTTTTTTTTTCCTACCCACCGTAATGATACAATCTGTAAAGAAAAGAAAAAAAAAAAAAACATGCCTTACAGTCCTTTCCTCCCTCTCTTCTTTTTTCAGATTGTTTACTCATCTCCCTGTAAAAGTAATCCCATCACACGCATTTGAAGGACTTAAAGATACTTTCATCATGTAAGTTGACAACATTTTCCATAGGTTTTTCCTTAATTTCTTCCTATACATTCCATCATAAACCTCCATCCCAAATAACATATCTTTACAATGATATGAAAATGTGTTGCTGAAACACACTATTGGTGGGGAAAAAAAAAACCCAAACCATTAGGGAAGGATAAACATAGCATTGCTTTTTTTGCAAGCAGTATATAAAAGATCCTTTGAAAAGGTATGATTTTCAGCAGCTGTTCAACTGATCACATAATGACATATTAACCATGTTGGAGAGAACTGGACACAGCTTAGTAACTGATGATAGGTGCATTTGATTGGCAGAGGAGATAGATTTCTATCCTAAAATGTTATCACTTCTATGAGAGCTGTGGCATTCTGTGATTATATATTTATGTAGTACCCAAATAAGATATTTCTTTGGTGTTTTGCACCAAGAGATAAGCTTGGCAGGGGATCAGTAGGAATGAACACTTTCTTAGATCTGTCAATTTACAAGTACTGTAATCTTGCACTCCAGGTTTATGTTGCTTCCCCTCCCTTGGTTTTGTACCTATTTTATATCAAGGTCTCAGGCCATAAGGCTCATCTGACCACTTCTGTGCTTCTTTCCTTTTTTAATCCAAGCTGGAAGGTGGCAGGCTTGTGTCAATATTATTTTTTATTTCATCTGCACTGAGTAGTCTCTTAAAGTTGAAGATGACACCAGTGCAGTGCAGAAGAGGGAAATGACTTCCCCCAGAACCTAAGCATCAGCACAAATGATGCCACTTTCTTTTCAAAGTGTGCTTTTTGTACTTTTTTTCCCTTATGAAAAGCATATAGTGCATCATATATTAAAAATATATATTAGATGTTACATAATTTATTTTCAAGGAAACAAAAAGAGAAAGCAGGAAATCCTTTCATGGCTCATTCTTGAGGGCAAAGTCTTGAAGGATGACAGTAATGCAAATGCCAGAATAGACTCAACTGGGCTAGTTTAGCTTTTAGTGCTCATTGCTTTAATAATTTTGGCCAAATTATAAACTTACATGTTCCTGTAGCGCTAGCAAGTAGAAAATAAGCTAAACTCTGCTGTGTGTATTCCACTGCAATAAAGTATTATAGTACAATCCAATGGCACTGTATTCTTACATTCACTTGCAGCTAAATGATTAATGACAACTTACCATTTTCAGATGGGAGACCAACTTAAATCTACAAAGTTTCTTCTATGACTTGAGGCTAAACTTTCCAAAATGCATGTACATACTACTCCTCACAGAGAACGTTCTGTTCATTGACATTTTCCCTTCCATAAAGAGAATTTAATTGATTTCTTTGTGTCCTTTTAATGTATCACTCCAAATTAACAGCATAGAAATCAATGTATTTGTCTGAAGTAAATCTATAAAACACTTCATAATTTTATTGAGATTTAGTGTTACTTTGAAAAATGCATATTTTAAAATTATAAATCTCTAAATCATATATTTGGCAACTCATCACCATCTGCAAATCAGATGATACATTATTCTCACTGCCATAAGTCATTCCAACGTATATAAATAGTAAACCAGTGACAGAGAGGAGGGATCCCATGAAAGAACCATGTCCCAGATCCCAGACCTGAAAGAGTCTTCAAGTTCTGTGAGAAGGCACTGATCCCTCCCAGCCCATGAGCCTCTGAGGATTAGGTGCCCAGCAGGCCACTTGTTCTACATCCATCTTTCATTTATGAGAGACTACTGCAATACTAAAAATAACACCCTCACTGAATTCTGATTATGGAAAAAAATCATTAATATTTCTGTAAGAAATGCATACATGTTTAATGTACGATTCCTAGTGTGTATCCCCCTTTGCCACTAGAAATGAAAAAAAACCCCAATTCATTCTGGTCTAAACCAGACTATTCTGGTTATATAAACACCCATAGGAATTGTTTTCTTGTAATTATAATTGAAATAAGATAACTCTCAGGACTGTGACAATACTGACTCTGATTATGTAGATGTGTTCCAGTTGTTTAGAAAATACATTCTTTTCCTTGACAGTGTATAATCTTAGATTTAGTTTGTGTGCCCTTCCAGTCAATTCTGTCAAGAGAAAACACTCTTTTGAAGACTTTTCCTCTCTATATGCATCAATATATACTATTTACTTTCAGGACTTAATTTTGTGTAGTCCCATTAATCTTAACATAGCAGGCATTTAACAAGCATCAAATAAGTGGATTTATTTTTTCCTCCGTATTCAGCATTGAATATTCAGAACTGCTTATTCTTAAGTACAGGTGCAGAGTAGAAGCATCAGTACATTGAAATCCTACAGTGCCTACAAAAAGAGTCACATGGGTCAATGTAACGATGAACAAAAGCCACTTCCTTTCAGTTTGCACACATGTAATGCAAATGGCATTTAAACCCCCATACTATTCATAAAGTGCACTGAGTGCATATTTGTGTATTTCTGCATCTGTGGATTAGAAGACCATCAACCATTAATAATAGTGCATGGAGCATTATCTACATTCTTGCCCAAGCAAATGTATTCACTAAGCAAGACCAATGATAGGAGGAAAAGGCTCACAGGCTTGAGTTCACTCTGTTTACATTAGTTCTAGCCCTCAGTCGCTACCTTAGCTACAATTTATAGAGAAAATGGAGACTGGCTGTTACGGAGATACTTATTCCAAAGTGTTGGCATTCCCATTTGCCAGAACAGCAAAAGGCTGGGCTCCCTCAAACCCTACTGGCACGAGCTCCCAAGACATGCAAGGTGAGGCATGGGCACTGCTGCCAAAGAAGAACTGGAAGGTAAGGTGGAACAGCTGTGTATAAAAGAAGGAAATACAAAGTGGAAGGATGATTTCTGGTATCTTTTCAGTTAATGTATTGCTTTGTGTCTTTTTCATTATAGAGAAATCTCTCAGAGCGATTCCCTGGAGAGAATAGAAGTGAGCGCATTTGACAGCCTTCCCACTTTATCTGAAATGTAAGCATCAGTTAAAAAAAGGCATCCACATCATGATTGAGGATCATCAAGGAGTAAACAGTCTGCAGAGAAGTATTATTGGACCACCTCTCCCTCTGTTACTTTGGTTGCCTTTGGATTAAATATATGATGAGAAACATTTCTCTCCGAAGTACCATATATAATAGTGAGCCCTCTGTAAGGTCTAGCCTTGGACATCTAAATCATGCAAAGACATCCATGTATAGAAAGTCACACTATTTTCAGTGAGCTCAATGGCAGGAGGCGAGCTCTGTGTCTACTGCCAGCACTGCCAAGCTTTCTAAGATGGGAAATAACTTGAAATGACAAGAGATGAGAAAAATCTTCCTTTTTGAAGATGTGGTTTTCGAGGCCCTACAGTATTTAAATACAGCTGCTTAGTATTCATAGCTCTTCTTTTGAGCGCTAAAATATTACTCAAACAGAACATGTACTGATTTTAAACTTGACCTGCATAGCACAGGCATCTGAGAGAGAGAGTTAAAAGCAATGACTAGGAGAATGCTCTGAAATATTTAGCGAGATTGGAAACCATAAATCTGATTCAATATCTCATTACTGCCTTTTTCACATAGCATGATCAGCGAGTAGCTTAAAAATGGATTTGTCCTCACTGAGTTGCACCATTTTTTTAAATATTTTTAAATCTTATATGTGAACTGCATTGAAGCCAGTTACTCACATAAGCAAGAGATACAGATTTGTCCCTCTCTGATCCGGTCCAGCTTCCACTGGAATCAATGGTGGGTTTAGGGAAGGAATAAAAGATTTGACCCCATGAATTCACCTACAGTTTATGGATAGCTTGTTATTTGCCTGTCTTCCAAAACCAAAAAGCTAAGCAAGAGCATTAAAGAGCTATGAGAAGCTAGCAAGAAAACCTGTTCGATTCTTGAATGTTCTACATGCCTGATATTGCAAGGGCTTGATGTCCCAAGCTGCACTCAAAGCTATTTTCAGTGGGTGATCAGGGTAGGTGGATTCAATGACATTCCTGAATTTGAACTCTTGTTGCAGTTTCTTATGCTAAAACCTTTGAATTTTGTAAATTGTGCACAGGGAGGGAGCTAGGCTACAGCTGTTGGGCTTTTATGCAAATACACAAGTTTACCAGACAGTACAGCTGCAGAAAGTGCTCTTTGAGAGAGTCTGCCCATTTTTTGAGTGACCACTAGCATGCAGTATTTCTCACACACTTATCTCCATCTCCTGGTTTCTGTAGATCTAAGCAGGCATCTAGTGCTACTAGCCACTGCTCTAAGAGGTTAAACCACCTGAGGAACTGCCTTTCTTGGCTAGGCAGAGCATCAGTAGTATAATGGAAACAAGGAATGATGAAAAGGGATCTGACTAAATGGCAAGGACCAGGCTTGGAGCCCCACTTCCAAGACCACCTTTTGGAGGTAGAATCATCATGATGGTAGCATGCTTATGCTTCTGAGCCCCTGCAGTAAAGCTCACTGCATTAGGCACACCATGAGCCCAGAGAGCATATCCTAAGAAAACAGAAGATAATGGTGAAATGCTAACTCTCACCAGCGACCAGATCATCTCAGTTCAGTGAACTGTGAGAATTCAGGAGCTGCTATCCTTTGTCGGCTACCTAACTGTTATAGGCCACTTTTATTGCCAGTAGTGCTTTGAAATGCAACTTGTAGAAAGTTTGTTCACAGCAGGAGAGCCTTCTGCTATATTCTGCACTTCAGTGTTCTCTGACAAGGCCAATTATAAACAAAATTTAGGACCCTTCCAAATGTATAATGATTATAATACTGAAACATTTTTCCCTCGTTATAGATTAATCCTGAACACAAAAAATCTGTTGCACATCGAGGATGGAGCATTCAAAAACCTTCCAAGGCTAAAATACTTGTAAGAAAGAGTTTTGTGTTTTTTCTGTTTGCCCCCCAACTTCACACCCCCCCCACCTCACCCCCCCAAAAAGGAGTAGAGAAATTATAGAAAAGAGTATAAAGAAATAAAGCTTCCTTGCATTATGGTACAATAGTACACACATCATGTTCAATAGCTTTAATGTGCAGTTAACTAAGAGTGAGGTCTTTAAATAGGCAAGAAAATAAAGTAATGCAGGGCAGTAATGGATAAAACAGTAGTAAAGTCTGCAAATTAATTCTGCTCAGAATAAATCTCTAGAATAAAGCTTTCAAGATTGACAAGTTCCCCCATACAAAAGGGGCAAGTAAAATCTCTTCCTTGCACTTTATATAAAGAGAAGATAAGCTGCTTCTCCAGGACACAGCTTGAGGATGCTACAAAACTTAATTTTTACAGATCCTACAAACACAATTGGAGCCTAATTACAAATTATTATATATGTCATTCACCTTTTAATGCATTGTTAAACTCATACCTACCAAGTTGGCTTCTTGTTGCATACACTCAGTTGATAGGAATTATGCTTTTCTCTAGGAGCATTTGTAACACTGGAATAAGACAATTTCCAGACCTGACACAGATCTTCTCGTTAGAAGCTCATTTTATTTTGTAAGTAGAGACCCAACCTAATGCAGCTGTAGAGTCTTTTCCATCTTGTTCCTGGATCACTGACAAAAATACCTTTTCCTTTCTTGTTTTCTTTTTCTTTCCTCCCACAGGGAGCTTTGTGATAATTTGCGTATGACAACTATACCACAAAATGCTTTCCAGGGGATGAACAATGAATCGCTGACACTGTGAGTAAAATAATCCCAGCTCCAGTGCCTTCTGCAAGGATAACACTTCTGCTTGAGGAAAGCAAGTTGACTTTATAAAAATCTTGAAAATTATGCTTCGTACTCTGTGAGTTAAATTTGAAATGCTTAGGAAATAGAGGGGTGTTCTTCAAGCTGAAGAGCAATGCTTTATCAAAAGCTAACTTCATTTAGGAAAGAAAACAGGAGGAAGAAGCAAACTCTTTGCATTCCATGCAATGCTGTTTTTAAAAATACCATCAACAGGACAGAAACTCCAAAAGCTGCACTGGAGGCCAAAGTCTTTCTTCTTCCCTCAGAGATGTGGTTTCTTGAAGTAGTGCTTTCAGGGATGGACCAGGCTGATACTACTGATCTAATGCTGCTCAGCTTCAGCTGCACAAGGTCCTGAAGAAGAGGAAGGAAGAGAAGAAACTGGTATGAAGTACAGTGCTTGTTCTTAGCCTGATTTATTTTGACTCAGCTTATGCTGATTCCCATAAGTCTTCACACCCACGGCTTTGCTTTTAGCAAACAGTGGATTCATTGCTACAGCCACCTCTGAGACAGGTGGGTTTGATGCTGAGATGCCCTACCCAATGAATGTAAAAATCCAAGGTGAGGTGTCATTTGCCAGCACAGCAAGAACTTTGTATGGATTTTACAGCACCCTGGTCCTCACAAAAGCTTCCACAAAGAAATGCTGAAATAGAAAAAAAAAAAAAAAAAAAAATCTCAGACTGACCCTCTCTGCAAGATGTGGCTGAAATTCAGGTCTCCTGAGGAAGGACCAGATGAGCCATAGAAGGCAGCAGACCACGTAGATTTGTGACCACGAACACCAATTTGGAGGCCAGTAGAGCCAACCTTTGCAGACAAGAGTGATTTTTAAAAGGCAGTATATATCTAAATGGGGACCCTTGCCTTGAGACAAATACGTACAAATATAGTTTGGGGGGGAGCCCCCCTAAAAAAATCTGAAAGCTCTATGATCTCCATATTTGCACCTGCAGGTGAGATGTGCACACAAGCAAAAACTGCAGTTTACTGGACAGGGCCTTTCATCAGGCTGGTGTACTGGCATGACAGTAATTTCCACACAGATTTTATATATTAACCAATAGCTTCTGAAACTATTAGAGAAACTGAGCATAAATGTGACTGAAGACTACACCTACACGATGTTAAAGAGGAACAATTGCTTAGATTAGGGCATCATTTCATTTTATGAGCCTCTTTTCTACCAACAATTTCTCAAAATAACTTCAGCAAAATTACAATTCCGTTAACAGAGCAAGAAAATGAACATACAAGAGATGAAGAAAGGTACTTAAAATCTGTACTGCAACCTTAAAGTGTGCAACATGGGAAGGAGTCTAAGTCAGCCAGAAAAGAGCCAATGATCTTTTTTTCTCCCATCTTTGGTGATAGGAAGCTCACCACAAGAAGAAAAGAATTATCTTACCAGCTTCCCAATTGTAGAGCTACAGGTTTACTCCACCCCATGCCATTAACTGTAATTAGCTGAAGTAATTCCTGTTGCAGCATGGTCTGGAGAAACACGACTAACCTGTGAATGTGTAGTCAGCCTGCAGTAATACTTTGCACTACAAATAGCTAATTTAGTTTCCAACAGTTAGTGTCTCATGTGGATAGGGAAATCAATCCTATATATTGTTGTGGGGTTTAAGAAAATCACTACTTTCAGCACTGTGCTGAGATACTCTCCTATCAAATGTCGTCTGGTGTTCCCCACACTTCCAACTTTTCTTGGGAGAAGGTTCTATACCCCGAGTTTCTGCTGTCCCAAAAACACGTGGAAAAACAACAACAGAAATTTTGTTTAATTTTTAAACTGCACCAGATTATCTATTAGGGCTTAATAATAAATTTTAAAAATACTATACACAAATTATTATATTAAAATTATATTGGCAACATGAACTTCATATCACAAACTTTTTCTCACTGAAATCAGACCCATAGGTCAGGAAGGAAAAGAGCTGGACTTTAGGTACAGCAGAGTCCAGCCTTTAGGTATCTGGCTCCAGGGTTGCACCAAGTGATCCTCTGCAGCACAGGGGACAGCAAGGTTTCTACAGCACAAGCCAAGCCTGGCAGCAGTACTGTGGAGAGGCTGATAGTTCATGGACTGCTGAATGACATACTCACCCCTGCCTCTCTGCAAAGCTGTCTCTTGGGCTGCTGGAAAATTTGTCTGTCCGCAGAAGATCTTCAGCAGCTCCCTCCAGGCTTCAGAGTTGCCATTCATCTTACACTTCTCCAGCCCTTGCAGTCTTCCATTGACACATGCTGGCACCACAACATCCATGTCTTCTACCTCCATGTTGTCTGTGTGCCAGGAGCTTACCTGGACTAATGTCTTGGTTTTGGATCTCAGACCAAGGTAGGCACAGGTGAAGCCCTCAGAGCAGGGAGGAATAGATGCCTAAGCAGAAGTTCTCTTCAACACTAAACAGGAAGGTGTTTAGGGAATTTAAGCTGCAACTTTATCTTAATTTTCGAGTTAATGTAAGTCATACAATACTTACTCTTGTTCTGATCCCTCTAATCATTGAAATGAATGCAGCATTAAGATTTGAAACCTGTACTACATTACATAAACTCATTTTTTTCCCCAATGTTTTCCCCTTACTTTTTTTTCTTTCTTTTTTTTTTTTTTTTAATCCCCAGCAAACTGTATAAAAATGGCTTTGAAGATATCCACAGCCATGCCTTCAATGGGACAAAGCTGAATCAATTGTGAGTATGTTTCCCCTCCTCAGTATTTTTTTCAAACAGCAAACAAACATTCATAACAGTAAATAATCATTCAAATACAGTCAAAGGCTGTTACTTAACTGTGTCTTGCATTTCCTGATACCATTAGAAAACTGCATGTTTAGGTGTCATTGCAACTCAGTTGCTAATCCTGTAGCACTTGTTGCATTCCCTAAAAAGAACATCCCTTGGAATGCTGCAGATTTTATGAGAAAAGCTCAGCATTATTAAAAAAATTCAATTCTTAATCTTAGCAGCAATAGTGGAAATATTAACACCGTAGCCCAAAGTGAGGAATCTACATTTATATCTGGAAATGTCAATAGTTTTTAAGTCACTCTCACATGCTCTGGGACTAGACTCTTGGTTTAGGCAAAACTTCTCTGCATTTTTGTAAGCTGCTACTTCAGTGAAGAAACCAGACTGGTTGTTCCTGGTTTAAGTCAGAAGAAATTGGAAATTATCAGAATTAAGTGAAGATGATAATGGTCCAATGGCATCAGTGCAGGGAAAGGTCGCATGAGGAATACAAGCACTCCCAGGCCAGATATTGCAGCAAGCGCTATAGGGGGAGAAAGGGTTAAAATAATCAGGAAGAAGAAACCAAGAAACGGTTATTTTAAACTACAGATGTAAAGAGACTAAATGTTTGATTCCACAGAATCCTGAAGGACAATAAGAACCTCAGGCGGATACACAACGATGCCCTGAGAGGAGCAACAGGGCCAGATGTTCTGTAAGTACCCATCACTCTGCTACCTGGGTTTATAGGTGTCCCACAGGAACGGTGCTGTGCTACGTGGGCTGCATCATCTCAGCAAATGTGGGCTTTGACTCTGGAAGAAGACTTGATCTCTTACCATCTGCTTGTACAATGGAAACACATCAAAAAGATGCCGTGAAATTACAGGGCAGAAGGCTCAGTTTGCACCGTATCAGCCAGTTCTAGTGTTGGCATTGACCTCTGCCTCTTAAATGTTTCGGACTTTGCTTTATTTTTGCCAGATCCTCTTGATGCTGTTCCTGTGCCTTATACTCTTGACACTGCAAGCTAACTTGTCTTTTGGTAGGATGAGTATGTTTTGACAATATATTATTTTGGAATTTGGTTATAAAAGTGAACTAGCTGATTGCATGCTATAAGCTTGGGCTGAATGAAACATGTTATTCTTATCCTCATGCTTTATTAATCTAGTGCTTACTGGAGGGCTGCACTGGCTGTAACTCCACACAATAAAATGCAGCAGGTGGTTCTGGAAATAGCAGTCTGTGACACATGTGCCATTTTGTCCCTTTTATTGGTGCTTTATAGTACATGGCATTACTAATAAACACTTTCACAACTGTAGCCTTTTTTCTCCTGTTTAATGGTCTGAATCTGCAAATCCAGCTTGAATCTGAAAATCCATACTCACACCACTGAATCATAGTATAGGGGACCCATAAGGATCAAGTCCAGCTCCTTGATCCTTGCAGGACTACATAAAACCAAACCATATGTCAATGGCCTTTCCTCATACAGACAGCCCCTCTGAAGTTACTCTAAGACAAACTGCTTAAGTTTGTCTTGGTGAGAACGATCAATTCTTTTCTGTTCTAATTAGTAACCATTTCACTAACACACCTAGAACAGTCCTTCAGAACCAAGCAAAGAGCCAAGAAGGTGTCGTACCTGGTTCTGTCCCTTTCTCTGGTCTATGGAACTGTCCCTCACTCTGCACACAGTGGCTTTCAAACAGAGGGGTCAGGGCACAGTCCCTGGAGTGGTGGGTTTCAGTTTCCCCAGGACAAAGTGAACTTTTTGCCTCACTGGAGCTCCTGGGCTGTGGGGATGCTCTTACCTCACTGCTCTATAGTTTCACAGACCATGTTTCTGAGCTGGGTATCAGGTGCTGAAGTTGCTTTGCAGATTTAGACCTTTGTGGGGAAAAAAAAAAATAAAAATTGCTGTTACCTACTGTCTTTCTTTGGTGAGATTTTTATACGTATGAAAAGAAAAGAGAATGCTCTCTTTGTTTTGCAGGGATATTTCTTCAACAGCACTGGAGTCCCTGCCTAGTTATGGCCTCGAGGCCATTCAAGTCTTAAATGCAACGTCATCTTACTCGTTAAAGAGGCTGCCACCACTGGATAAATTCAGCAGTCTTCTGGAAGCTGTTCTAACGTATCCCAGCCACTGCTGTGCTTTTCAAAATCTAAGGACAGAAAAGTAAGTCCAAATAGCACATTATTGTATTGCATCACTTTAGAAGGTCCAAAATGGCAGTTCTTCTTTATTCAGCTCACAAGGTTTAATTATCCTCATTAGAGATACAAGGAAGCTGTGGTACACAGCAAGGCTTCACACACACACAAAAAAAAAAACCAACAACAACAACAACAACAACAACAAAAAAAAACCAACACCCACAAAAAACCAGATCTCTGCTCTTCCTTTATTTTAGAATAGAAATGGATCCCATCCTGTGGCCAGGATCTGCCAGCTGAACATTATTCTAAGTTTGCTTAAACCTTCTGTTTTTCTTGGTATCTTAATTAAAAATCCTACTGGCACATGGAAGATAAATAATCTCCATCAAAAGCATGTTGCCCTAAAAAATAATAAAGAACACCCTTTAGCTATGTAGCTTATTTAATGCAGGTGATATGATGCCCTAGTAGAAAAGGCAGGCTTTCAGTTACCCACCAAAATTAGGATATGACACAAGCCTACAGAAAGGGGTTACTTGGTTTAGTTCCAGTCATTTCAGATGACAATAGACAGTATTGTTCTTCCCACAACTGGAAACCCTGGTGCAGAGAGAGCTTCACATCTGCAAATTCAGAGCACTTAGAGACAACTGGAGCTATTTTTTTCCACACTTTTGTTTCAAATGAATCAAGCCTGGGTTGGCTTTAAGCAGCCAAAGCATCTCCAAATGAGATTAGTTGAAGCTATGAGGATGCCTCACTTCTTGTCTGTCTCAAATGAGGACTACAGAAGAGACATACTGAGGCAGTCATTTTGGAGAAGCCTAAGCTGTATCACTTGGGTGCCATCGCATCTGGACTGCATTGCAAAGGCAGAAGCAGATTCCAATTCTTTATGGTAAAATTAGGGGTGATGCTATGCTTTCTCTGCCTACCTCATTTTATTAAGTGGTTCCTGCTTTTGCAAAAGCAGAGGAAAGATTTTGCAGACAGAGGATTCCTTTACTACCAAACACTGATTTGGTCCCAGATTAAATGTATTAAATTACAGTGTATTAAATGCAGAAACCATTCTGGGACCAAAAAAAAAAAAAAAAAAAAAATTTTATTCTGATGAAGAAAACTATGTTTCTGATATTATATTAATTTCCAGATGCTTGACTTTGCAACATGATCATGCTCTATAAGAACAGGGGTGCTTTAGTAAGTCACTTTCTTATAGTGAGCAACTGTTTTCTTAGTAAACTGGGAAAAAATAATACAAAAAAAACCAAAAAAAACCCAACCAATGTACAAATAAGGAAACTAGACTGCCCTCCTAACTGTGCAATCAGCAGGGCTCAGAGCAGTGCTGGTGCATTAACTATCTGCACAGTCCTGGCTGCTGGAAAACCTGTACAAGCAACAGGCTGGTATCTTCGGTATGACCAGCTACTACAAAGGAATGAGAGGCAGATCTCCATCTGTTTTTCCATGCTGTCTACTGATGTCAGCAGAACTTGGAGACTAAGACCTCCCAAGATCTTCCAAGGTTACACAGGGAAAAGACTTTGTGTGGTCATATATTCTCATGGTCACACAGCTGCAGCCTGTTTCTGTCTCCTCCTAACCCCTGCTGTTGCCCTGTATTTTAAATATAGTTATCCCAGTCAGTTTTTACTACCAGTGCTCCATATCCCATTCCTTAGCACCTATAGACTGCACACTCTGATTCAGTGAGACATGGTAACAAGGTCTTACATACATCTGACTGGCCAAGAAGGTTCACTGAAGACAGTATCACAGACATTAGGGAAATAAGTCCTCAGCCCAAATACTCTTTGAGATTCCTGAGGTACTGCTGTGGTGTGCTCATTCCCTGAGCCATGTAAGAGAGGTGGAAGGCAGCATTCAGTTCCCTAGACTTTCTTCCACTGACGTGAATGGGGGTGATAGGGGGGGAAAGCAGGTTATAACCCATCTTAAAAAAAATACAAGAAAAAACAGTTTCCGCTGTCATCCTGTTGTTTATAAGCATCATGCAGGGGCTTACACTAGTATCTTATTTTCCTCATTATACTTAAAACTTTCTATAAGCTTCCAGGTGTCTGATTCTCTTAAAAGTACGCAAAAGAGCTTAGCAGTTTTGCTGGTTCTACTGTCACAGCAATGAGATCAGACAAAGACATTTCCACTCACACTGTTAAAGTGTGAGCCCATATTTTCAAAGCCTCAAAAACAAAGATTTTGCCAAATATGTCATCTTTCAACTTATACTTTTCAAATTGCTTTACTTACAGCATATAAAATCTACATCCAGATCTCAAACAGTTTTTAAGACAATAGTATCAGTCCAGCTTCCCAGCATTTGTTAACATGCACTTCTCTAAAAGCCAGCATTAAGTGCTACCGTTTATACTGGTGGAGAAACTGGCCCACTTCAATAGAGTGTTTCATAAGGCAAAACATACCTTTTAATTCCAGCTCACAATATGTTATTATAAAAAACACATCATAAACAATAATGAAAGACCAATCTTATACCCTGCATAAGGTATTGCCTACTGTCATGGGATTTGAAACCTTCTCCTCCTCACTTCCAGAGGTATACATAAATGTTCATGCTACCATGAGGCCAACTCTACCTTACCTTACATGTCTATGAAGGTCACTTGCAGAGAAGATGAGAATTTAGCCAAAATCCAGAATGAAAAATCAATTTCCATTTAATCCTTCTTTCAGACAAAATTCCTTGCTCTCCATTTTTGACAACTTCTCCAAAGAGTGTGAAAGCACCATGAGGAAACCAACTAATGAACTATTGTAAGTACCTGTCTACATACAGATGCTGGAAGTAGCAAATACAGAACTCCCACTCCTGCTGTTCTTGGGGTTTTTTTTCTAGAACATGTCTTTTGCTGCCAGTTCAGTCACCCTTACAAGCTGCACAGTGGTAACTTTACTGTCATTAAGCCAGGATTTGTTATATTGATCTTCAAAAGGAAAGGAAAAAAAAAACCAAAACACCAACATCATTTCATGAGCTTTACTCATTCCAGCTTCTCTCCTGAAATCTTGAAAGCCTTTCAAAACAGTGATTAATTATTTAAGAAAGTTAATTGCCTACATGGAGACTTTTCATGCCCTGAGACAATTGTAGTTGTTTGTGTGACTCAGAGAAGAGCTGCTCCTGTTAATGTTTTTTTCCTATAGAAAGAATAATTAGAAGTCTACATGTTAGTAGTTTTCCATGGTAGAAATAGAATCCCCGAGTTAGGCATGAGAACAAGTTTTACAAAGTTATCAAGATGAGGTACTTAGAAGTGATGACCCCAGACAACTGGTTTACCTCTTCTAAATGTGTCTTCCCTTATCATCACAGTTCTGTTTGATAGTGTTCTGTGGGACAGTTGGAAAGGCTAACATCAGAACTGTTGCATTGGCCATGCTGGATGACACAGGCTCTAAATCCATATTTGATGGAGAAGGTTAAGGATTTGCTCCTTTTCATCCCTCTACAGATAAATGGGAGACCTTGGGACTTACCAGTAAAGTCGAGAATGTAAACATTGTCTGCAAGGTTTCTAGACACTGTAAAGTCTAGAAAGCATTAGGTTATGGTCATACAATTCCAACAGCTAAATACAGCTGAAATGTGATTGATTCACTGGGATACTGACTTCCTTGTCTGCTGGTTGGTGAGGCCTCCTACACTTGCCATTTGGTTTTATTCAGCCTTTTGTAAAGCAACAGCTGCCTGGATTCTTTTGTCACCACTTCTCATTCACTGCCTGCCTGTGGCCCCTCTGAGTGCCTCACTCGGCCTTGTCCCCTCTACTCCTTCCTGACTGCAAAACTGAAGCACTGAAGGACTACAAAAAGACAAAGCCCAGACAGTCAAGAAGATGAAGAATGTATTGACTATCAGGGGGAAGGAAGCTGAGGCAAAGACCAATGAGGCAAGGATCTAATGCAGTGATCATTAGATCATGTTATAAAGGCAAGTGAAGTGACACCTCAGTGATGAATATGATCATACAAATCACCAGTACCTATGCCAGAGTAGTCCCACTGCTTCAGATCAGCATCTGTTGTGCTCCTACTGTGCACTAAATAGTCTGCCCAGTTTATTGGCTCTGTAAGTCCCAATCCCAGCAATTCTCTGAGAAGACATTATATTAAGTAAATGGAAGTAAGGTCATGATACATAGGCTGAATGTCAGCAAGTTGCAAAGTTTGAGAACCACAGCAGAAATCATCTGAAAGTCCCAAGATCTTATTAAAACAAAACCAAACAAACCAACCAACCAACGAACAAACACCAAACAAAACACACACACACTAAAAAAACCCCATGCATATGGCAGCATGTTTACATGGCTCTCAGAAAATCAGGGTAATTTTTTATTATTAGAGACATGTATATTCCCTGCCCTTTCAGTTTCAGCCAGGCAAGTAAAAGCAAAAGACACTGGGCAGTTTTTCATGTAAGCGGTGAAGAGTTAGGGTAACAGGATTGGGAAGTTATTAGCCCAACAGGAATAGCCAAAAAGCAGCTCAGCTTCATTTTCCAGTTTAGACCCCACTCTGGAAAAAAGTTTCATGTACATGCTTCACATGCTTCAGTAGATGTGGAAGTTTAAGTGTGCACTTAAGTTATTGCAAAGCTACCAGTTTTCTGAAGAGTTGTCCTCAGTAAAGAGGCCTTCCAGGTCTCACACTTCAGATTGAGTGTTTGCCCACCAAATACTCACGGTCAGGGTGACTGGGTAGTTGTCACACAGGTACCTGTTCTGGCAGGGAATTGTAAGAGACAGTGTACCTTATAAAATGTTGCTTCTTTGGTAGGCTTATCCCCTAGACCTAGAGATTAGAGGTCTATTTTAAACACCTAAAACATATATAATTAGGCATTGGGCCCAGTCTAAATTTATTCCTAGCCATCAACATTATCTAGCCTAACCATGCACTTCTACTCCTCACTTTATAATACTGCAAACATCAAATTCCTCAGCACTTCCCAAGTCATACATAGTCCAGAACTTTGTTCGCTAAGTGCATTTCCTAGGGGCGGTAAGAGTGCACAGTTAAAATCCTTAGGTAATTTTAGATTGGCTTCTATAACTGTCTGATAAACCTATATGCAAACCATCTATTTGAGTGTTACTGTAGTTTGAACTGCAGTCTACTGGCAGCATGAGAGTGACTCTAACAAAGCAATCAAGATGAAGTACTTATTTGTAAGTACATTGTATGAAAAAGCATTCCTGTTGATGTGACTGACCTCTGCTGCTCTCCAAGGCTGCTACCCAAACAAAAGGCATCCCTGCAAAGCTTCATTATATGTAAACACTCTGTAGAAAGCGTTTTAAAACGACTGTTATCTGTTGTATTTTACAAAAAGGTGAGGAGTATGTAACAAATAGTTCACTTCTATTTGTGGGGTGGGGGTGTGTTGTATTTTTAATAGTTACAGAGATGACTCTTCCAACACATCCCTGTGGTCAGCGGAAAAGAGCATGTACCCATTTGCAACAGATGAAGAAACCTCTCCTTACAGCTACTCGGCCATTTTTGATGACAGCGAAATGCCCAGCTTTGACTTTGAGTATGACTTTTGTCAGCCTAAAATACTCACGTGCACTCCGGAACCAGATGCATTTAATCCCTGCGAAGACATCCTGGGCTACAGCTTCCTCAGAGTCCTGATCTGGTTTATAAACATCCTTGCCATTACTGGCAACTTCACTGTACTCCTCGTTCTCATAACTAGCCATTACAAGCTCACTGTTCCTCGTTTCCTCATGTGCAACCTCTCCTTCGCCGACTTCTGCATGGGACTTTACTTGCTGCTCATTGCTTCTGTTGATGCCCAGACAAGCGGTCAGTACTACAACCACGCCATAGACTGGCAAACAGGCAGCGGCTGCAGTACCGCCGGCTTTTTCACTGTGTTTGCGAGTGAGCTCTCGGTGTACACGCTAACGGTGATCACTATAGAAAGGTGGCACACGATCACCTATGCCATGCAGCTGGACCGAAAGCTACGACTGAGGCACGCTGTGCCCATCATGCTTGGTGGCTGGATATTCTCCATTTTAATAGCAGTGCTACCACTATTAGGGGTCAGCAGCTATATGAAGGTCAGCATTTGTTTACCCATGGATATTGAAACGGGTCTTTCCCAAGCCTACATACTGCTGATCTTAGTGCTAAATGTTGTCGCTTTCATTGTCATTTGTGCTTGCTACATTAAGATTTACATAGCTGTTCAGAATCCAGAGCTGGTCGCTGCCAATAAGGATACCAAGGTTGCCAAGAGAATGGCAATATTGATCTTCACAGACTTCACCTGCATGGCCCCCATCTCCTTTTTTGCCATATCTGCTGCCTTTAAAGTACCTCTTATCACAGTGACAAACTCCAAGATCTTGCTGGTTTTATTTTACCCTGTCAACTCCTGTGCAAACCCATTTCTCTACGCCATTTTCACCAAAGCATTTCAAAGGGATTTCTTTCTGCTGATGAGCAAGCTTGGCTGCTGTAAGAGCCGAGCAGAGCTTTACAGGATGAATTATTTCTCTGCTTATACCTCCAACTACAAGAATGGCAGCTCAGCCACAGCCCCCAGCAAAGCCTCCCAAGCGCTGCTGCTCTTGTCGGCGTTAGAGAAGCCGTATCCTGCAGTCCGAGACAAGACACCTTACAATGAAAATTAAACCAGAGGACCAATAGATGCAGCACTTTGCAAGTCCAGCTGTAATTATTCTAGTGACCAGGCATTATTTTATAATATCTTGAACATTTCACATTAAATAAAAGTGCTAATCAATAATTCTTATGCAACGTAACTGGTCTGATGTTCAAAATTATATTTTCCCTTTTCTTCTGTTGTAATGATAGGCATGGAAGGTGACTATTAGGCAAAGCTCTTCTCTGGGGGGAACCAGAGGAGCCCAGAAGTTACCAAGGTGCTCTTGAAGTTAATGGGTACTGCAGTGATTGCAGTCTGGCTGCTTCTCCTGATCTACTTCCCTGGAGTTTTTAAAGCCTGCCTGATACCTTTCATGCCTTCTTTTGCCATTCCTATCAGCTGTGCTAGTGTTGTTGGGTTAAAGAAAGGGGCACTAAACTAGATGCCTGTCTTCATTTCATCAACAGAAACTTCCAATTACACAGCCACCTACACCTACTTAAAGAAGTGTTCCAGGGGTAGGTTGTAAAGATGTCACCAAGGAGAAAAGTTGACCTGCTGAACCTTTGTTACTAGCAATTTGGCAGTTTACGTTAGATCTCTGTCTGAGCTAGTAGGTAATTTACTTTAAAAAATTAACCCATACACAGTTCTGTACGACCTGGAGATCACAAGAGATGCAATAGCTGTAAAAGCCCACCTGCTGCACACAGTATTTTATGTGTCATACGTGCACACGCACAAATCACATAAGCTGTGAAGGCTCCCTCTCAGGAGCCGGATACCTGCTTCCTGCACAAGAAAATAAGTGCTGCCTTGTTTCCTCTCTGGGGACAGTCTCATGGATTGTTTTTATCTGCCCACTCTCTGGCATCACCAGTGCCAGTGGCATTCAGGATGCACTGGGGATTCCTCAGCACTCACGGGCCAACTCCACCTGCAGCTGATGAAGCAGAGTAGTTACTTTTTACTGACTGTTTTCCCATACAAATCTATATTTTCTTTCTCTGTGCATTGATCTGATGCTAAGGAGATCCAGACTTGTGGCTACATTCCTAAACTGAGCATTCCGCTGTAGCATATTTACTCTGTCTGCAGCAAATGAGCTCTCACCCTTATGGAGTTCACTTGCCATGAGCCAGCACCACACTGTCCTGAAGCTGGAGACTGAGATGTGTAAGCTCTTACCCACATCATATGGGCCAATCAATCTGTACTGGATGACAAGCTGCAGACTGCATTGAATGCCACACAAGATCCCTGCAGGAGCCTGCCCTAGGGCACATCCTAAAGAGGCTACATTCTGCACTGCCCATTCTTCTGAAAATGAGGTGCTTAGTAAAAGTTCCCAGTCCTATGGGCAAAGCCAGGTGCCAAAGCTGCAGACTGAAGCACAAGCCCCTTCTTAGGTTGCTTATTTTGGTTGGTTATGTTGCCTCTAATCGGAGGAAAACATGAGTGCTTACATTTCATCGAACCAATATGGTAGCGTGAGACCTACACGTGGCAGTTTATGGTTCATAAAAGGTAAAGCAAATGTGGTTTATTTGGGCTCGTAATCAATGTTTTAGCATCTTAGATAACATTCTGTAGATGATGCTCATGATAGCTGAAGACAGACTGTGAGGTGGTGTAACATGCACCTCCCTTGCACTCAGCAGAGCAGTGCAGTTGTGTAAGCTCTGTGCTTACTCCAGAACAGTCACAGCCTAACAGTTCTTGATGGCCACCGAGCATGCAGACTCTGATACATAAGAAAATGGTATTACTGGTATCATTGGTATCACTTTAAACCTCTTACATTCTCCTTCTCAGATGAGTCCTTTGCTTTCAAGTCTATGACAGCAAGAGTAAAAATCTACATTCCAAAGCACGCCTCAATGCCAAAACACTGCACTGTGATTTAAATTTGCTTCGCATTAAAGAAAGTCATTATTTGTACTGGTGACTGATTTATTGTTAGCTTATAATTGCGTTAATTAGAAATAACATCTCTGACCCTCTCTTACCTCCAGCTTAATGCCATGATTTCAATCAGTATAAAAGCTCAGTATGTAAGCACAGTTATACTCAGGAGCAGTTTCACACACACGGGGAACAAAGCAGGACCAAGAACATAGACTGTTAAAGCTCTGCAGTTTAGAAATCAGTAAAAATTTCATATGACACACCTCTTTATATATACCAGCTCACGCACTTAGCAGATGAGCAAACAGGAGTACTATAGGATATTTAACTATAATAAAAACTAAAGACACTGGTGAAAAAAAGACCTACCTGGCCTAAGGCTTCTCTGTCACCCATCTCAGAACTGACTTCTGAGACTTGTTTCTTTAGACAGGGGATGGAAGAGTCCTGCACATGATTTAAGACACAGCAAAACAATGTCTGAGTGGGCAACAACTGATTTAGTTACCTTACAATTCAAAAGGACAAGAGCTTGCAAGGACATCCTGCCTGTCCACCTACCACTTAACATTATCAGGAAACTACATGCAAGAGAAACAAGTTAAAAGTAGTGACGGCTATCTTACAATGCTGCTTAGCTAACAGCAAAGAAGGATGAGAGCTGTGGGCATCCTTCTGTATCTCCCCTAAGTTGAATGAAATCTACTGTTTAGAAAATAACTGCTGGTTTAAAACAAACAACCAACCCCACAAACAACAGAAGTAATTTATATACCACAAAGTTTTCTAGGCACAAAAGTGAGGGGGAAAAAAAAAGCACAATGCTTTAATAAATAGATTCGTGCTAAAGCTTCTCACAGAAGCTACATTTGTTATTTTTGTTAAACTTACCTTCTTTCTGGTGAAAAATTTCAGACAGCCATTTGCTGAAGTACCTTTGATGGCCATAACTGGCATTACACACCTCTTCCCATCACACCTACAGTGATGTTTTCTAAACCGTAAGCAGCAGCAATCAAAGTCATTAATACATAAACTATTCAGATCAAAAGCACTCTGATCTGGTTACTGCTCAAGTCATGGCTACAGTAATGAGCTAACTGAGCACACATTTTAATAAGAAATGTTTTATTCCAGTATAAAAATTCCTGACTTCAAATATATTTATTTGTAAATGCCCCATTCAAAGGTGTAGGTCTTTGCCGATGTTCATTCAAGAACACTGGAAACAAAATGTAGGGCAATTCACAAAATTAATGAACAGAGGGGTTGGAAGGGATCTCTGGGGACCATCTGGTCCAACCCCCCCGCCAAAGCAGGTTCACCTAGGGCAGGTTGCACAGGATTGCATCCAGGCCAGTTCTGAGTATCTCTAGAGGCAGAGACTCCACAACCTCTTTGGGCAGCCTGTTCCAGAGCTCTGTCACCCCCAAAGGAATGGAGTTTTTTCCTATGTTCAGACAGAACTTCCTGTGTTCCAGTTTGCGTCCACCACCTCTTGTCCTAGCACTGGAAAGAGACTGGCCCCATCCTCTTGACACCTGCCCTTTCTATTTTTATAAACATTGCTAAGATCCCCTCTCAGCCTTCTCCAGGCTAAGTAGCCCCCAATCTCTCAGCCTTTCCTCTTAGGAGAGATGCTCCAGTCCCCAAGTCATCTTTGTAGTCCTCCACTGGCCTTTCTTCAGGAATTCCCTGTTTCTCTTGAACAGGGGAGCCCAGAACCAGACACAGTATCCCAGATATGGCCTCACTAGTGCAGAGCAGAGGGAAAGAAGAACTTCCCTCAATCTCCTGGTCACACTCTTCTTACTGCACCCCAGGATACCATTGGCCTTCCTGGCCACAAGAGCACAGTGCTGGCTCAAAATACACTAAAATTAAAGTTAATCCTACTACAGGAGTCCAAGTAGACAGTCCATAGCTCTGGACTGGGAAAACCACTGCAAACACTCCAAGGACATCTACAATGTATTTTGGAGGGAGACAGAAGATCTGCATTGTTATGAATTCAGTAGCCATGTTCTCTGAGATGGGAAGGGTTGAGAGAGCGAGAGCAAAACCCTACTCTAATCCCTAACTCTTCTATATTGGACAGCTCAGGAAGGCAGTGGGTGGACCCCACATCAAGGCTTCTTCATCTCAAGAAGGTGTTGGATTAGAAAATGCAACTAAACAAAAACCTAGGGGATGCCTGATGGCTTTGCTGAACCACCTTCTGCATCACTTTTGATGAAGATCAGCTTTGACCAGGGGTAAGAGCCATGTATGCATACTGTTGGCAGAGCCTCAGGAGGAAAGATGGCAAGCAGTTCTTTGAGATTTTAATTGCTGACAATACACATGATTTGTTAAAAAAGCAGGAGGATTACAGACAAATATCAGTCATCACCTATTCACAGGGGAACAAGGTCTGAAAAGGAACAGGGAGAGAGGAGATGAGCAGTTATGTGGCTGCTCAGAGCTCTTGACTCCTCACCTTCATGTGGAGATAGTCATTAACACCACAAGCAGAAAGATGCAGCAAAGAGGAAAAAGCTGCCCATCTTTACAACTAAATCTAAATTAAGTACTCTTCAGCCACTCCTGAACAGAGGTCCTATTCTCAGAAGCAACATTCAGAGACTGTGTGGTGCTCAATGAATAGTGCACATACTGTCATGTCCCGTGGATTCCCATGCTGCACCATCTCTGCTTCCTCTCTTTCCTGAAGCATTGCTATGCTGCCCCAGTTGAAGATGCTCCCACAGTTCGTAACATACACATTTATGAAGCATGAACACCTCAGAGAGTGGGAGAGAGTGATGAAATCTAAAAACATCTATCATAAGGTAAGAGCTGCATTTATGGGTCTGAGGTGTAGCACCAGTGCATTTACAAGTCAGCTGAATGGGGAAAGAGAAATCACATACTGTAAGATTTGAACTGTCTCCGAATACACAATTCTTCACATCCCAGCAGCAGTATCTATAAATGACAAAAGAAATGCTACACTTGGTTCAGACCCTCTAGTTCAGTGTCCTACCTTTGATAACAGATAGTAGATATGTCAAAAAAAAGAAAAAAAAAGAAAAAGAAGCATACAAGAAACTCAACAACTGTCAAAAACCTGCCTCCTGAGGAAAGCATCTCTATTGTTTATGCAACCAGCCCACAGGTTTGTATCATTCTGAACAAGAGTTGAGTTCCTGTGTCATGTCATGTCCATCCCCATCCCCCCATTTCTTCTCTATATTCCTTCACTCCAACTTTTTTTTTTTTGATCCCTTCTCAAGGCCTCTACATCCTCCCAGGGAGTAGAGAACTAAAATGTCTCAATGTCTTCTTTCAGCATACATAAAAAGCAGCAGCCAGGAGGAAGTAATACTTCAGTGTAGCACTGTCCTTCAAGTAGGATTCTCCTGTTCTGAGGCAGCCTGACTGAAGCTTTACCACTTAGTTTCCAATACTGCCCTGCAAGGAAGAGGAGTTAACCAGGGGAGAGCTTCTTTTCGACCTCTTCGTAGAGCAACAAAAAAAAAAAAAAAAAAAAAAAAAAAAAAAAACAAAAAAAAAACACCACACCACCCACAAAACACTAGTGGTGAGGACCGCTGGGAGTGCAGCTGGCAGGGTGAGCTACTGTCACATGCACAGCTTGTACACATTTCTCTAAGAAAGGTTTATATTTAGGGAACACAAAAACAACTCTGTGCCAGAAATGTATATGAGATGACATTTTATTATTATGCACAATTTGTATCATTCACAGCTTACTGGTCTGTAGTCCTAGAATGCAGTGGATGTGTACAGAATCAAGCTTAAATGACTTTGCACTGACAGTGAAAATAAATCATATTTTAATGTCAAATCACACTATTCATTGCATCTCAGTAGACAGAGGGTATAGAATAAACAATAACAACTCTCGTACATTGAGAGCTTAAGGGTCTTCCACCCACATTTCCTGACTTACATCTAAAATGCCCACCTTTAACCTGATGTCAAACCCAGAAAGCAGCAACAAAAAAAGCAAGGAAGGAAAGAGAAGAAAGAAGTACACAGCTGAAACAGCTACAGGTTTCAGACTTGCACCAATATTGCTTTTTTTTTTTTTTCCCCTCCTCTTTTTTAAACTTAGCAGACTTTGAAAGAAAATACATAATATCATCAACAACTGTTCAGCTTTATATTTCAATTCAGACTTCAGCTCTTATTTTAAAAAGTGAAAAGAAAAACAACAGAACCAAAATGTACTTAAATACAGTCACTTCGTATTCCATGGCTTACTTGAATTAATAACAGATTCAACATTTCAGTCTTTAAATCTATTCATTCCAGTGATATTTCTTAGTAGAAAAGTAATGAAATAATCAGGAGAAACCAAACAAACAAAAATAGGAAAGACAGTCGAGTAGCTAACAAAACAGCATTTTAGTTTGCATGTATTAACAACACTTATTTTGCATATTTTTATCACAGCTTTGCTGGTTTGTGGTTTTTTCTTTTTATGGCAAAACAATGGAACATCTAATTGTTTCATGGAGAGGTCATAAGGGAATAATGCCACAGTCTTCAAGTACGTACTTTAGTGAGGTTTCACCACTCTGCATCTCCAACGGCTTTTGCAAAAACATGGTCTTTACCCTGAAAGGACATCACTCCATCTTTTAAGAAGAACTTCCATTTGTTCTTACTTCTATGTATCTGGGAAAAAAAAAAAAGAAAAAAAGAAAAAGAAAAAGAAAAACCAAACCAAAACAACACAACAGTTGATACCCCCAAAATATATTAGACTACCCATTAAAAAACAAACAAAACAAAGCTAACTAGCAGTTTAAGCACAGCTTGCTTTACAAACCTTGTTTTTCTTTTAAAAAACCTGATAGAAAGAATTTGTATATTCTGGGGGTTTTTTTAAAGGCCTTCAAAGCAATCTGTACTGCAGAAGGTTTTATTTGATACTAAAAGAAGGAATTTTAAAGATTTCTAGAAAATTCCTTGTATTTTAAGCATCAGTCTATTTTCAAGTCCAGAAAGAAAAAGGAGGGGAAATCCAAAAGAAACAGGATAGTACTTTTGCCAGAAAGCATTCTTTTATAGGTAACAAGGTAATTTAATAATTGTTTCCCTCTACTTTCTACTAGTCCTATGTTTTATCAAATCTATACAGGAAAGGGGAAAGTTACCAACATCTTCCCACAACTTCTGTAAGTTAATTTCTAATAACATCTGACACCCAGTGCCAAACTTCCTGGTTTTGTTTTGTTTTTTTATTTTCAACTTTTTTTTTTTTTTTTTAAAGCTTATTCCAGGTAAAACATGCTGCAGATAATAGCTACTACCTATAGCATCTCTAACATCAAACAGAATTACTCAGCTACAGAACTTTCGGTACCTTCTCCATCCAATACAGACACTGTGGCTTAATTTCAGATGTGTTTTCTATGCGCATCCTTATAACTACATTTTCTAATATAACTAGTTTCAGAACCACTCAACCTGTTACACTTTAGTAGACACAATTTTCTACTCTACTGTTTTAGGAAACAGTGAGCACGTTAAGGCAGGCCTACTTAAACACACACAAAAAAAATATCACTAGTCACCTCGGAAAGAATAAAAGCCAAGGCACATTCTTAAGCAAACTATGGACATATTTTTTCCATATTTGTTTCAAAGTAAAATATGCACTTTTCTTTGTCAACCTGGGAAATACTGACGTGTGTCCAAAACCATGACAGAGTTAGAATTACTTAATATGGTCTTTAAGATTTCAAAATAAGGTTGAAATTTTAAACATGGAGGACAAAATGGCCCTTAACAACTGTTTTGATCTTCAGATGTAAAGGAATTCTGGCAGGAAAATCTCTCAGTAAGCTCTTCAAAGATGAAAAATGTACAGAAAGTACACACACACCTCTTTCTGTTGCCCATTTCAAGTGTCTTAATTTATGGCTTAAAGTGCATATCAACAGCTCCATAGTTGTATGTATTACTTCAAAGTTACAAAAATGCATAGGCTTTTGCAGCTTTACAAGTCTTAATTTTGCAAGTTCTAGTCCCCTTTCCCTTAAATAGGCCATTATGAACCCATTGATTATCCTCATTTCAAAAAACAGCAGGTAAATTAAACACTCAACTATTACAGCACTAGATTTTCTTTACGAGGCACTGACAATAGATCAGACATGAATTTGCTGCATTTAACACTTAGAATGATTAAGGAACAAAGATAAAACTATATACCATACCTTGTCATACTGGCAAACTATCACATTATCAGTGTCAAACAAGTCTGGAGTGTCCTGTTCACTGACATCGTCACTGGAATTTAAGGGGTCCTAGAGATTAAAATTGTATTTTATCATTCTTTCAGAATACCATTGCATGTACCTGACATTAAACACACCTAGAACGGTAACAGTTACTGTTACAAAAATCAAGACAGAGATTATGAAGACCATGTTACACAACGCTCATTTAAAGGGCTTTCACATGAGTACTCTCTCAAAAACAGAAACACCCTAAACAAAAGAGACACGTCAAAGAGCAAGACTGCTAACTGACAAGGCTGACCCCAGTAACTGGAATACTAATCAACTGGTGTTTATTTCAAGTCCAGATACTACGAGCTGATTCTCTTGTGAATCTCTAGGATACAAAATTGTACATTAAGAAAAGCATTTTCCTAGGAAACATATGTAATTGTACCATACTGTTCCCTTCTCTGTCTAATCCCCTGCGGTCCTTTAGAAGGAATAGAAGCCTAGCCTGATCTTACTCAAGCAAAAAACAGAATTCCATTCTACTGAGGCCAGGATTTTACCACAGAACTTTAATTCTGGTAATTGAGTATTTCAATTCGACCAATAAACAACTGACTTCTCAACATGTCTTTTATTTGTTCATGCTTCTCATAATGAGCTCTCGAGTAATTTCTCAGCAGTGCTTTCTATGTCAAGAGGATGTAACACAACTATGCATTCTCTGCATTAAACCTAACAGGAATTGTTCCAGGTCCAACAATTCAACAGTCAAGATAGAGATTCTACTGTAATGTGCATCACAAGGCTTAAAAGTAAATTACCTCCTCAACTATATCTATTTGGGACTCTTCATTATCACGACCACTGCCATTAGATCCAGTGTTTGAAATACTGTCACATTCTTCATCATCATCCTCCTCATCTTCCAGAACTTTTAGATCCTCTGACTCAATAATACCAATGAATTCATTCTCTTCCCTATCTTCTGTATGTTGTATTTCTTCTCTGGGAGAAACATCACCAGTACCATCTAGCTGAATTATGCCTTCGATGTCACTGCAGATACTCTCCTCTGATCGTAAATTAGATTCCATTTGCTCAGTAGGTTCCATCTGACAGGAATAAAAGAGACCAGAGACAGCTTGTGAATTAATACTTCGTAGCTTTCATTGTTCAGTACAAAGCCTGAGATTTTTGTTTAATAAAGCAAGAGGATTGGGGCATTAAAATGAGAGCTTCAAGTCCTGTCCTGCTTGTAAAACCCAAGTACATTTGCAAATCTTATTCTTATACTTTATTTTAAATGGAATCCATGCCAAATATAGCAATAGAGAAATAGCAATATAGAAAGACATTTTCTTAGACTTTTCATTACACACAATTGTACTCAAACTACTTCTTAAGAAAGAGACAATCATGCAACTCTTTAAATTTTTCTTGCACAGAAAACTTCAAAAGCAACAACAAAAAAGTTACTCCCCTGCCCCCAAAATAGCATTTTTCGTTTTCTAAATAAAATTCAAGGTTAACTTGTCCCTCTCCTACAACTCAATCAAAATACTTTAAGTAAAAGGTAAAAAGTTGACAGTAAATATTTCAGTACTTCAAGCTACTGTTCATAAATTGCTAGAAATCCTAAAAAGAGAGCACATAGGTGCATAAAAGGCCTTTAAACTTTCATCCACCTTCAGTTTCTCATTATATCTTTATTGTAGCACTTAACTGACATCCACACACACTTACTAGTTCAAGAAAATAACACTTTGTTTTGCCCTTCCATTCTTACTAGAGTCTTTGTCATCCTGCCATCAAAGTTCAGATGAGTAACTAACATGCTTTCTATTTACAGTCATTTCTCATTACCATCATTACATTTGCATTTAATAATTTGCCTCAATTCCCTTTAAGCACTACAACTCAAAGTCTGCAAGGCAGTGTGAACTTAAAACAGCTGCAGATAATTTCCAGAAAAAAAATAAGATGAGGTCAGGAAAGTGGCCTGTTAATTAAAATCATTCAAGTTTTTCACACAGCTCTAGGTGCATTCTATTTTGTTCAGATTTTTTCCCCAAGGAAAAACACTTACTTCTAGCAGATTTTCACTTACATTGAGAATGCATATTGAGTATGAAAAGTCAGTTTAAGTTAAATGCTCTTTACATACTACAAGTTAAAACTAATGCCAGTTGACACTGCAAAAGCAATGTACCCACAACTGGCCAGTGTCCACATGCAGATTCTGTGTCAGAATCACATGGAAGTTCTCAAAGGGTCATTCACATCTGCTCAGTTGCACTGAAAGAAAGAAAACTATTAACCACAAAAAAATAGTAAATCTAAGAATACATTATACCTATCCATTAAACTTTTAGCACTTTTTAGATTGACATTCTCTTCAATGACAGTTCCTCAGCAATAACTGTGACAAATTCTTAATGTAAAAATAAGCAAGGGAGCTACTGCTATTCAAAACAACCTCAAAAATGAACTTCAAAATCATAATAAGTTTATTGTAATTTAGATGTACTATCTCTCACTTACAGATGTGTTTGCTCACATCTCTTAAGATACGTCAAACAACCATCTCTAGCAGATGTATTCTCACCAGCTGAGAACTAAAAGGTCTTACCTTGTCAGAGGAAACAATGTTGTTGTGGTATTTCAGTACAGAGTCATCATCCAAATCTTTGCCCATGTTAATCAGGTCAATGATATCATCAGACACTTGCTGCTCCACCAAATCCTGAGGCTCAATGTCTAACTGCCCCTCCACATCCAGCAGTATACTGCTTGAGTTGTTTGCCAAGGCTTCAGCAGGAGAAAACCCTTCGGAGGATTCTGGAGTAAACACAGCTGTGTGAAGAGTGCCGTGCTGGGATTTCTCTGTTGAGTCTGCACACTGATTCAACACTGCATTAGTTGCAAGCTGCTGCTGACTCACAGAAGGCTGCTGGACCAGTGTAGTATTGGCAGAGTTCTCCAGGTGGTTTCTTTCCATGACATTTGCTTGAAATACCACGGTCTGTTGGACAGCAGTCTCCTGGGGTTGCAATGTTTCAGCAGCTGCCTGGCCAGAAGATGCATTCGTCTGTGCAACACTGGCTATGCTGGCTTGCAGAACGGAAGGTTGCCCAAGGGGATGAAATATCTGCTGAACAGGATGCTGTAGAATATTTGCATCTCCTGAGGCCTGTGTAACCATAACAGGCACATTTACCTTATAAAGCTGCCCTACAAAGAGAAGAGTTAAAAACTGCTTCAGCAGATTGAACTACAGGTTCATCCAGGCCACTGGCCTGTAACCACTAATAACCAATAGCAAACACTCACGCAAACTATGAGAAACAGGATGTCTGCATAGTACTTTTTCCCCAAGCACAATTTCAGCCTTTGAAAAATTAAGTGTTCAGAGGCTTTCCAAGTCAGAGCTTTCATCTAGACCATCATGTTTAAAATCCCTTTTTGGTTTTGCCCTCCACAATACCCTGTAGCAGTAAATTCAAGAGTTTGCTGTTGAGGTTTATTTTGGTTTGTTTTGTTTTTTAATTAAAAAAAGAGAAAATCCTGGTTTGAATTTGTTTCCATTTCAGAAACTAAGGAATACAAGATGAAACAGTAAACTATTCCGTATGTATAGGGACAGTTCACTCCTTAGGTATCCCCTTTAAAAAATAAGCTGCCTAGTTTAA